>JAQGCS010001365.1:0-14240 GCA_034702105.1 Fuscozetes fuscipes | reverse complement strand
AGTTTAATCAGGTTCAATATAGAGGTTTGAAATCCTCTTTTAAATGCTCCTACTAAAGAGGATCTCGAGGATTAGAGTCAAGTGGAGGGAACCAAGGATGCTTTTATGATGAATTTTCTAGAATATTCCATAAAATATTTTAATTTATAATTAAAATGTAAAATTGTAAATCTTATCTTTCTTATTTTGTTTCTCGAACCATGAGATAAAAGATTGATCTTGAAACTAATAACTGCGATAAAAATTACACAAAAGAAATAATTTCTAATATTTCTGAAGAGTTCTTAAGTAAAGAACTTTTTTTATTTTTTGGTCCAAACGTTCCAAACATTAGTTTGTCTGTAATTTTAATTGACTTCCATTTAACCCAAGGTTTTAGTATTCAATTCTGTGCTCTTAAAAAGGTTTTCATCGCATAACTGACTGAACATTGAATCATACAATTGACAAAACAAAATAGTTTCGTTGAATAATCCAGTCATTCAAAGCCCTTGGTACTCTAAAATTCAGCTCAAAGCAAATTACATACAGTTTTCAAACTGTTTCTCGATTCAAATCACCCAGGAGAGTTATTCAAACTACTCGAGTGGATAAAGCACTGGCTTAGAAAATACTACATATTGAGGCTGACCTCAAAGCCAGGTCTAAACTTAGTGCACATAAACGTCAATTTGATTGATAATTGTTTGTTTAAAATTTCAAAATTCATTTCAAACGACATTCGATTAAATAAAATGTTCGGAAAACTTACCTATAAATCAATTTCAAGAGTTATTTGTTTTGATAATTCACATCACTTTGCGACGAATTGCAAGTTTATATTCTCGACAACAAAACTCTGTAAAACTTTGGACAAACAGTCGGTTATAAAGGAATAAAATACTCGAAAAGATGGTTAGCTTTATATGACTGGAGTCACAACAACTTGAGGGCAAAGGAGTGGTTACCAACAAATTAATACTGAATTTGAGGCAAATTTCTTTCCGTTCAATACATTTATATACCAATGAAAGGGAGTAAAAGCTGTCGGAAGAGACCTATACTATAGAACACTCTTTAGAATACCAGAGCAGAGAACTGACAACTTTTTCGGGCATTCATTACGGCGTTTGCGTCAATGAATAACAAGTGTAGAAAACTTTTCACAAATATTATGGAAAATGTTTTTTCATATCTTTTGAATAAAACTTTTGGTCAAAACTTATATCAAATGTAAGATAGAATTCCTAATTGGGTCCGAATAAAAGTGATATTCCTTTCAGAACTGTCAAGAATATGACCTTTGAATACCAGTTCTCAATAGTCAAGTGTCAACCACTTCATGTCTTTCCCAACGAAATCAAATTCATTTTTACAATTAATTCATTTAATGATAACTAAAACACAAATTCATATGAAAAGTAAATAAATGCTAAAAAATTCATTTATTATTAATATTAAAGCAATAATGACCTGAAAGGACAGACCAATAGGGATGTCCTCCCTTTAAGACTTTGTCTTTGATACTATTCGGAGAAACGGAACGGAAATATCAATTATTTGTACGAATTGTTTAATCAATTGTCGAAAAAATCAGTCGAATTGAGTATAAATTATTGAAATGATTGGCAATCAGTTGGAAATGGAGTTCCTCTCATAGGAAGTAATCCGGCTGTGGTTTCTTCGATGGAATTCCTCGACTCTCCTTAGATCAGAGACGAAACAAATCAGAATTGAGTTGAATTCAATGGAAGGCATACCTGTGGCGCCGCCTCGAAAATAGTGAAGTCTCTCTGGAGGTTCTCATCGAGTTCTAAAATAGCGGCCACATTCCCGCATCGGTAGCAGTAGTTGGGCGCCGACCAAACAGTGAGTACTGTCTCATTGAAGTGCCATTTGAAGCCCTCCATAACTAATTGATGAGCTCTACATATCATATCTAAATGATTGGTGGCATTGAACTGCGCCACCACATCTGAACCGAATAGATAGCCGGCGCCTCTTGGAGACACACCCCAGCCCTGGGTATCTTCTGGATCAGACCACAAAAGGTCACACATGGGGCCGTCGTGTGGCACTTCTTGTTTGCGGTCAATCACACGGATCTGGTCGAGGGTTTGAATTGAAGGGCTGAGCCCTCCGTGAACACAAAATATCTGTCAAACAAAGAAAGAGTTAATCTCTGAGAACATGGCGTTAGAATACATCATACCTTTCCATCAATAATGGCAGACAATGAAAGATAATCGAAGATTTCTGTGCAATACCTCCAGACTGTAATCGAGCCGTACTTTCGAAGACATTCGTCATAAAAGCCATAGACTTGAGTTATTTGACGGGACTCGTGGTTACCCCTAATCAGTGTTATCCGATCCGGATATCGGACCTAAAATATAACCAATTATTAGACAAACCATCGATTCATGCATTCATTCATACCTTAAGAGCTAACAAAAGGAGGAATGTTTCCACCGAATAGAAGCCGCGGTCGACAAAGTCGCCCATAAACAGGTAGTTAGTGTCGGGTACGTCACCGCCCACTTTGAACAGCTCTTTGAGGTCATAAAACTGGCCGTGAATGTCGCCGCACACCTACAGCACAGGTAACAAAATAGTAACCATTAGAAACAATAGAGAATGTGGTCAGACATACAGTGACGGGTGCGTCCACGCGCTGCACATTAGACTCTTCAACGAGTATTTCCCGGGCTTTGGCGCACAGACTCTTCACTTCTGACTCTTTGATAATCTCACACTTCCTGAGCTGTTCTATTTGTCGGTCCAGATCTGAAGAGCTGGTCAGTAGTGTGGAGGGAGTGGTCAACAACTGGGGGCTACTGTTGGCGTAGGGAAGAGGCGTCTCATTGTTTGGTTGAGAGGTATTCATTGGGGTTGTGTTGTCAACACCGGTGATGGCTGTCCCACAAGAGTTCGAATTAATTGTATTATTGTTATTATTATTAGAATTAATTTCATTTAAATTATCGTTCATTTGATTTTCATTATCGTTATTATTATTATTACTATTATTTTGGTTAATATTATCGCTACTATTGGTTAACATTTTTTTATTAACTAATATTAGCCGTAGTTTTAAGTTAAACACAAATTAATTAATAAATTGTAAATAAATTTTGAGTGAATTTAGTCTAAAATCTATTATTTTTGGTTTTAAACGTTTATTCATTAAACGACTCATTCATTCATTTATTGAATTGAATATACGTTTCAGAGGACCTGAAAAATAGGAGTCACACAAAAAATACCGTATCTTTGTTTACGTGAGAAGAGTGACCATAAAAACATTGCTTTCAATGATAAGTGGATCTAAATGTGAGTTTAAACGTAACGTTTAGTAAGAGTAGAGAATTTTATGACATCTTGTCATACGTCCAGATTTGAGTGAACCCGGCTTATCAGATAATGATTTCTAAAGCGAGTGAAACTCTCCAGATAATTTAAAAACAAAATCTGATAATCAAATATCCTACGTAATTGGTTTTCTTTCATAGTTTTAACCCTGAACCATTCAGATTATTGCAATTTATAGGGTTAATTGGAGGTCAATTGAAATGCAATAATAGTAAACGTGATATATGTGTTGACCCAAAGTCAGTGACAGTCTTTTGTTGGGCACAACCTATTATTGTCATTTGAGAGGCAATACCTCAGTGTCTGACTGTGTGCTGTAAATGCAGTTGTGATCTGTGCCGACAGTACTGTCATTAAAAGTGATATTTTATATGAATAAAAACATTTAGTGGTGACCCCGGGGGTAGTGATGGGCAATATTTATACTGTGGGTCCCAATGAGTCTCTGGTTGTGTCCGGTGGCTGTTGCGGGTCCACCAAAAAATTGCTGGTTGTCGGCGGCTGGGCGTGGGCATGGTGGCTCGTCACAGATGTCCAGCGGCTGTCACTCGAAGTTATGACCCTTTCCCCAAAGTGCGAGAGTGTGGAGACATCGCAGGGCGTACCCCTCACTGTCACCGGTGTGGCCCAATGCAAAGTCATGACTGAAAAGGAGTTCCTCACCATTGCTGCCGAACAGTTTCTCGGCAAAAGTGTTGACCATATTAAGAGTGTTATTCTTCAGGTGAGGATCAGCTCTTTAGGACTCGGAGTCTATAAGAAATTGTAACCCATTTTGTTTTCTTCAGACACTTGAGGGTCATTTGCGGGCAATTTTGGGAACATTAACAGTCGAAGAGGTCTACCGGGATAGGGATCAGTTTGCGTCACTCGTACGAGAAGTGGCCACACCTGACGTCGGACGGATGGGTATCGAAATCCTTTCCTTTACTATTAAAGACGTTTACGATAACGTCGAATACTTGGCCTCATTGGGAAAGGCGCGAACAGCCGCTGTCAAGAGGGACGCCAACGTTGGTGTGGCTCAGGCCGAAAGAGACGCCGGCATTCGTGAGGCCGAGTGTGAAAAGTCGGCGATGGATGTGAAATACGGCGCCAACACTAAGATTGAGGACTCGCACCGACTCTATTCCCTTCAAAAGGCACAGTTTGACTCCGAAGTGAACAGCAAGAAAGCCGAAGCACAGTTAGCCTATGAGTTGCAGGCTGCAAAAATGCAACAGAAGATCAGGGGTGAAGAGATGGAGATCGATGTCGTCGAGAGGTCTGTCATTCCATTCATTTGTCTTTTTGACTGTTTTTAAACCTTTTGATCGGTTTATAGGCGTAAAGACATTGCCGTCGAAGAGAAGGAAATCCTACGAAAAGAGAAAGAACTGACAGCACTGGTCAAATTGCCCGCAGAGGCCGAAGCCTTCAAAGTAGAGCAAATCGCTCAGGGTAAACGCACCCAGACAATAGAGGCCAGCCGTGCGGAGGCGCAGAGGATTAAAATGATTGGTGCGGCCGACGCCTATGCCATCGAAGCCATTGGCAAAGCGGAGGCCGAAAGGATGCGTATGAAAGCGGCCGCATATAAACAATACGGGGAGGCAGCCATACTGTCCCTCACTTTAGAAGCACTGCCAAAAGTAAGCCATTCCTGTCTATCACTCAGTCTATGTCTGACTAACCATTGCGTAAATAGATTGCAGCCGAAGTGGCCGCACCTTTAGCCAAGACGGACGAAATAGTGCTAATCAGTGGTACTAATGCCGGAATCACGAGTGAAATGACTCGACTCGTCTCACAAATACCACCCGCTGTTCACGCACTCACTGGTGTTGATCTTTCAAAGGTATGTCCCATTCAGTAGTCTCTACTTTAATAGATTCTGACATTTTCTATGGTGTCCTTCGCACAGGTGTTAACTAAAATACCCGGAGCCAAATGACTTCACTGTTAACTGATTTAAACAAATATTATTTGTAATTACCGTTTACAACGAAATACACCCAACATAGCAACCAAGCATTTAAGACTATAGACCGAACGTTCGGCTTAAGTGATACGGAATAGAAGACATTTAACATAATTACATAAACGGTAAAACATTTTTGTTGTCGACCTTCCTGTCAATGCTTTGTATTTTGAGACTAAATGAGTGATAAATACAAACAAATATTGTAAACACCCAGACAGTGCAAGCGACACTGGACCAATAGAAATTAATGAACCAGTCCACAAAGTTAGATAGAACTTATCATCGATATATCAGATGTCCAGGCCACTTAAACCGAACGTTGGGATTGTGTCGTTATATACGGTAATATTCAATTGTTTAGTAAATACTACTTATATCACATATGAAACAAAAAGAAAGCTTAAGAAAAGCCATTTATTATATTCCAGACATTCACTCAATTTTCCTGATTTTAAGCCTTTTTTACTCATTTTTAAAGTTTACCCAAAAAGAAAAGATTAAAAGAAATGATTTTAATTTAAATGAATTAAGTCTATAATTAAAGTGATCTTTCAATTGAAGAGATTTTCAAAATATTAATAAATTTATAAACAAATGATTAGTACTTTAATTAAGCAAATGGTTAATATTTTTCCTAATTATGCAAATGAAGTAACTTTTTTACGCTAACTAAATGTAAAACTAAACATTTGATAGTTTATATTGAATATCAAGTAAATTCTGGTCTGAAGAGCAAGAATTTATTAATCATGTATCGAAATGATTCATATGATTCTCAAATATTTGTTATTACTTTTGTTAATATTATTTTGAATATAAGTTTAATTTTCAATTGTTTTTAATTTGAATTTATATTTAATTTTTGTATTTATTGTGTAATTCAGTGAATGAGAGCCAAAACTAAATCCCATTATTTGAATAAATGCTTATTATTTGTATAACTATTGCTGTAATTCTGTCCCTAATCTCTGATTTATGGTTAAAATGTCATATAACCTATTTTTAGCCTATTTTTATTGCTGGATCAAAAAAAATCAATTCCTTTCTACAAAAGTGGTGTCTGTGAGGGACATCTCTAAGCCATAAGTAAATAGATTTGTTATGTTTTCTTTGAAACACATATTTAATAGAGATTTGTTGGTGAAAATCGATTTTAATGATGTGTTGAGGAAGTGTTACGTGTCTGACCTCGTTATGTCATCCATTGATTATTGAATTACTAGGACTAATCAAAAGGGTTGAGTGGTTAGTAAAAGAAAATGTGATTTGAATGTCATTTAAAGGCTCGAAGTTTGGCCGCAATCTTCATAAACCGTTTGCAGAGCTCGGCATCCATGGCATCGAAACCAGGGCTCATACACACATCGTTCAGATTATTTGCGGCGAACTTCAGGCAGAAGTGTTCCAACTCTTGACAGTTGTATTTGACTGATGAAGAATATAAGGAATATGCGTTTTGCACTGATATCTGGTTCTTGATAAGTTGAGCGCATTTCTCTTTGAGGTCTTCCTCGCAGTAAGAGTTGGCCAAATCGTATAACTCGATGGCGTCCTCCAGACATATGTCCACACAATTGGTGTAAAGATATTTAATGAAAGAATAGTAGACATTAAAGGAGTAGATATTGATTTCGATTTCTGAAGTCTCCGCTTCTGACCAGTGCTCCGAAAACATGGAACGGAAGTGTTCGCAACGGATCCTTAAGATTGCTTTGTGTGCGTAAATGAATTTGTTATCAATTTTGAACCTAGTATAATTAGTTATAAATATCTTATATTCTAGGTTATCGATTAAGTTAGGCTTACCTAAAGTCGCTTAACTCAAAGTCATTGAAGGCTCGGCGCAAACACTGCACTATAGGATTGACAGTCGGACTCTCATCGAAACGGATCGGTTTATAAGTGATTTTCCTCTTGGAATAGATTGAAAATATATCGTGCAGTGACTGCAATGGCGTCTCTCTGGGACTGGTAAGAGCTTCGGCATCACTTTCACCCCAAACAAAACAATTGCCAGTTGTCTGACTCATTGCCACAGATATGCTGCTCAACGGATGGGAACCGATATCTGAGAATTTGTTGCCGGTTATGATCTTAAATGGATGACTTTGGTTCATCTTGTTGCTGTTCCCTATCTGTCCGAATTGATTGCAACCGAACGCATAGATATCTCCATCGGTGGACAGTAGAAGACTGTGATATTGGCCGCAAACCACTTGTTTGATGACAACCCC
The DNA here is from genome assembly GCA_034702105.1 of Fuscozetes fuscipes. Classification (NCBI taxonomy): domain Eukaryota; kingdom Metazoa; phylum Arthropoda; class Arachnida; order Sarcoptiformes; family Ceratozetidae; genus Fuscozetes; species Fuscozetes fuscipes. The sequence goes on along the minus strand of JAQGCS010001365.1, from coordinate 6,692 downwards.
ATTCATTATATTAATTTTGATCGGAACCATCTGATTGTCGACATTACCTATTATTTAAAAGTAGGGTATTTTTTATTTAAAAGGATTGAAAACATCAAATTAGTATTAACTTACCCAGTCCTAATTCACCCTCGCTATTATAACCCCAACCATAAACTTGGCCTGTTTTTGTCAGAGCTATTGAGTGATAATAACCACAGGAGACCTGCACTACATCTTCATTATCCAGACCCTTACACTTGACAGGAGTGGACTGAATGTCAAAGTTGTTTCCATTTCCAATCTGACCATAACTGTTGTCACCCCAGGAATAGACTTCACCGGTTGCTGTCAGTGCCAAAGAGTGGTCATAACCACAGCTGATGCCAACAATACGTTTGCCAATCAAACCACTGATAAGGTTTGGTCGGTTGCTATTGACTGTGGTTCCAATGCCGAGCTCTCCGTTGCCGTTATAACCCCACGAATATATGTCACCACTGGCTGTGAAGGCTATTACATAATATCCACAGTAGGCTATACTCACTATCTCTTTAAAACACAACTCTTCGAGTCGTGTTGGCTCCTGATTTGAGCACAGAATAAGGAATACTCAATTGGATGTAATTGGCAGTACCTGAATGGGGTTGTTATGTCCTAATCCAAGACATCCATATTTGTTATAACCGAATGCGTAGACGTTGTCGTCTTTGGTAACAATTATCACTTCATTACCCGATTCGCCGAAAATGCAAACAATTTTGATGTTCGATACGAAGTTTGGCCTCAATTTGTGTAAAACTATCCAATTGTTAACATTAGGCATAACTTCGACTAAATTTCAAGAATGGAATTCAAGATTTAAATCAATGAATTGTTTTTCAATTTTTCTTTTATTATCGCTTAATATGATTTGAGAGTATTTTCAAACCAATGTTATCTCAAGAGTCCAAAAGTCAAATGTTTTGACAAGATCAGATACATGTCATCTTATTTACATTAAAAGTTTGATAAGAACTTATCAATTGATTGAATAGTCATAAAATGCTTGTTAATCGTTTGCATAACTTCTAGACTTTTCTATATTTGTAAATTCTCTAAATTATTGGCATTTATCTGCCTGGTTCCTTTTGTTCCTTTTACAATTAAGCTCATTAATTATGGAATGTTTTATTCTTAATCTCATCAGGCTTTAGATAATTGAAAAATGAGCAGGCAATTAATACAATAGTAATAATTTAAGTTTAATCACTACTAGTTAAATTATTTCTTTATTAAATTAGTTTAAAAATATTATTATAAATTAAGTCAATTGATTATATTTTTAATTTTAGTAGATGAATAATTAATTTGCCAAATTAAAACTAGCTAACTTAATTTAAATGTTTGAACACAAAATCTAACACTCAATCTGATTTTATGAGCGACACAATTTTGTCGTATCCGAGAACAAATTCTTTTATAATGACAATGTATAAATGACAATCGTCATTCTTAATGAGAAACTTCCCTTTCACAAATCCTAAAACTATAAATATCTGCTGGTTTATTAAGTTATAAATTTATTGTTAAAATGTTTGCGCATAAAACTTTACTGTTCCTAATATTGGTTGAGTTGTGTGTTTACCCTGGACAGTGTCGTTTAGGGGAATTCGTGTCTGCTACTTGGGAAGATGCTTCTGATGGTAAGGTTACAGATAAAGACCTAACTGTCGTGGGTGCTATTGATCCAATCGAAAACGAAAAGCAATATATTTGTCGGGCGAAAAATGGTAATGCTCTGGTACCTGGGCGATTGATCGTATCTGAGAACGTTTGCATAATATATCGAAATGAGATGAATCGCAAGTATAATGATTATGAAGTTCTGGTCAACAGAGATAACTACAATCTGTTTTGGACACAAAATAAAAATTCAACTCTACTTGATAACGCGGTTATTGGAGGCTTTGCAAATAAACGGCCCTTGCTAGTGTGCAGGGCCTGGATTCTTGGCAGACAGAATATATGGAGATATGTGTCTGGTTACTTAGACTCTGAACCTGGCAATGAATTCTGTTGTGTTCCTTATTGGCCTAAAAGGGTTTGTGAAACAGAATATGAAGTTCTCATAAATGTCGAACCTTGTAAGAAGCAACCAGCAAATATTAAAGACAATTATCTCAATTTCTCTTAAAATTTGAAATAATGATTTTGGAAGCTTTACGATTTTATTGATTAATAAAATTAACATGAAAACAATAACTATGTTCAAGCTATTATTACCTGTTTTTTCAAACAATGAATCGAATAATAAAATGTATAGAATTTACTTCAAATTGCAATAAAAGAGATTAAATTCATTGAAAATAAAATTTTAAAAACAAAATAATGTTAGATCAAGGATGACCATGCTTGACGGCTCTAAAGGGAGGGTCTAGCCAGTTGCAATTTCTGGGGGATAAACCTGTTATTTTACACCTTTACAAAATTCTAGAGTCAAAATGGTAAAAATGAGGAAAAACATTCATAAAATAACAATAAATTATACATGTTACAAATTGCCATCGTTATCTTCTGCTATAGTAAGATGGGAAAGGATAACGAGGATGTAAAGACTCCCAGTGATGGTCCCGACCATCCGGGTATACCACAAATCATAAATATTCATTTGTTAATAATGAAACATAACCATGATTATATAAAATATAATCATTAATTATAATATTTCTTCAAATTGAAGGCTGAAGAGTCATCATGCAATTGATAAGAAAGTAAGACCAACACATTATCTATTGAAAATGCTTCTTGATACTTGATTAGTGTCTATCTCTCGGATATGAACATTAAGTTTTCTTTATATAAATGCGGTGACCAGACCCAATTATCGAAATGGAGGACAGAGATGCAAAAATGTATTGAAAAAGGAGGACATTTTTAAAATTAAATAATTAGTATTATAATCAGGAATAGGCAAGGGGGAGGGGTCGACCACTTACCTTCTCTAAAATCTAAAAGTTGTCAATCAAATTAGATAAGTTTTGACCCCTCCTCTAAAATTTTGCAAAACATTACAGGTATACCCAGTCACAAATTTAGGGATTATAGCCACGTTTGACAGGTATTTTTCGGAGGACTTTTGTATGTGAGGGGCCAAACCTTCAGAGGACAGTGTTTGGATCCGTCAAAAGGAGTACATGCCCCCAAATCGAGGACGTCTGGTCACCCGATTAGTGACTCGACAATAGCCAATGGAAGTACCAAGGCAAAAGCCTTCTTTGGCATTAGTCTAAGATTGTTACGGTCTGACTCCTCTGAATATAGGATTTCGGGAGCACTGATTGAAAGGGCATATGGAATCTGATTTGGATCAGGCATAACATCAGGTGGAAAGCTATTCAGATCCGCAGAATTCCATATTTCAGGTCTAAAGTTTCTGTCATAGACTATACATTCCTCAAAGTCGGCCAATTTGAACCTGAACGTTGGCTGTTCTCATAGCCATGTGCACGACTCGCATCTATTCTCCTCCAGGAGTTCGTATTTCATTGTGAATGTAATCAATACCCTGAGCGCAGTCTCTAATAAACCAGTAACAGTGCTCTACTGGCAATAACCAATTGTCAGAGTTTGGGATCAGATTGTCGAGGGTTCCATTCATTAGTTTCATAATCGAAGCGACGAAGAGATATGGAAAGTTTGTTTCCGTGTCTTAGATGTATATGTTGTCAAACACTTTAATAATTGACTCGTGATTTGAATTCAGAAGAATTGTCGCCTCTTTCAGCATCTGATGGCCGGCATCAACCAGGCTCATTTCAGTAAAATTCCTGACATGAACTGTTTTGCATGCATAGTCAACCATATCTCCTATATCCATATCAAACTTTGACACTATCCAACCCTGGTTGTCATAATCGCCGGAATCGCCGGTCGCTATAACATCGTCCAGAATATAACTATATTGGCCAAGGATATTCTCGAATGTGGGCGTCTTACTAAATGCTGTGTGACTTTTGCGGTCCAAGATGGTAGAAAGTCTGATACCAATGATGCCATTCAGATGGACCAAAAATGGATAGAGACTGATTGCCTTCTTTATGAGTTCCTTGACTTTATGAGTTAGACATATCGAAGGTCCTGTGTATAATACGAATAACTTTCGTCGGCCTGCCTTTCTTTTTCAGGTTTCTTAGCGTACATTTTGTAATCAAGGTCCACCCGAGGAATACGTACAGGGGTAGGTGTAGTATCTATTGGTAAGCGTCTCGCTTGAAGCCATTCATCATAGGACGGGTTGTGAGCCATACTCAAAGGTTTTTATTTGTGAACAAATTGTGATTTTGTTTTTAAGTTTCATTAAATAATTTGAATAAACTTTATGTAAAAACAATACTTTTTTTATTCAAAGAAAATTTCATATTATTTGAGATAATATTATTTGAGATCACTTTTACTCTGATTTCTGTTCGTCTGTCAAACTGTTGTCTTTCGAGTCTTCCTTCTGTTCTTCGACCGATTTATCAGAGCTTCGAACCGAAGTAATGGAAAGGCTGTCATTTGATTCATTCAATTCGAAGTAAATTAAGAGTTTTTTGCCGATAATTGAGTCTTGCTTTTTATAAACCATGAGATCGATTCCGATTCTTCGGTCACCACTGAGTTCATTAATAGATTTAAGTGAGACTCGTTTGGGATCTGTCCAAAGGAATTGATCGATGTTTTCCTTATAACTGATTCGATATTCCTGTCCATCGATTTCGACTAATTGGTTGGGCATAAAGTTTGGTCGCGTTTTGTGCGGAAGATATTTGTATATAGAGTTTGTATAAATTGGAGGATATAAAGGCTGTGGAAACGGATGAATACCTCCGCTTATATCTGTGTACTGTTCGAAATATGGCGGTACTACTGGAGATATTCTGTCTTCGTATACATATTGATGCCTTACTGTCCAACTGTTGAAATTGACGCCAACCCCGAAAATCCTTTTCTGCCAATAGTTCGGATTATGTCCACTGACTTTGGGTTCTTTAAAACTGAAGTATGTCTTCTGAATATACTTTTCTGGTTTGTTGGCGAACAATACCTTTTCATAAAGGCGTTCATACCTATGGCGCCAATAAATCTCAGCCATTCCCCAGTCCCAGGGTTGTATGTCTACTATTCGACCGCCTTCTGGTGCCGAAAGTCGGGCGTATATGACTCCCTTGCCTTTATTTTTAGGACTTTGGATCTTGAGTCGCCAACAAATCGAGTTGTGAACAGAATAATTTGCACCTATGAAGATTACTTGCTCATTAGACTGATGAAGACCTCTTTCAGTGAACCAGTCTTGATACAAAAACTGTTCTGGTTTGAGGAGACCAGCTTTCTCAGCCTCTTTCCATTCATATACCACTTTCTTGACTCGTTTTGTATCATTTTCTTCAGGTCTTCCTATCGATAGATCCAATAATAGCTGTGCAGAAAACATTACAAGAGATCCGCTCTGAAAGAGAGACCGGTTTTGATGGACACCAAGTTTTGTATTAGTCTTTTCTGTCATTACATCGTATCGATCGTCTTCTACAACAAGTCGGGCGCCGTCGCAAACATAGAGTACGTAATGATGATCTCCGCGGGGAAAAAGGTTCCTGTTTTCCAGCGACTCAATACCAGTCTTCATACGAAACGGATCCAAAAAGTCTTCAGTCAAATCATATACGCCTCCACTCGGGTTCTGTTTATCGGCAGTTTGGCCAAAGCTTCGGACGCCTTCTTCGATGTTTGGAGTGAATCTCAAACCGAGACACAATCGGTATTCTTCGCCGACAAATGTGAAACATGGGTACACATCACTAATGAACTTAGCTTTTGAGACATGATATTTGTTGTTTCCATCCAAATAAGTCTTCACGACTCCTATCTTTCCTTCAAAATCACTGAAGAGATGAGTTCCGACTTGTTTTCGGTATTCTTCAAACAGTTTTGTATAATCCAAGAGTTGCTCGACTCTGTCTCTGAGAAATACGAGCGCAGGAATACGGACTCGTGATATGTTATTACCAGTGCGGTGATCATTGGATGGAATGTAATCAAATTCTTCAGTTTCAATGTCATTGTCTTTGATTCGTGCAAAGACTAAACTGATGGGTTCTTTTGTCAATTGAATAACCAATTTCTTGCGTTCAACAAAGAAATCATTCCTTTCCTCGAAAGACATTTCCAGAAATCAATACTCTTTTTGATAATCTTCTTGAAACACAAATTAGTGATATCTTTAAAATTTCCGTTAACTCTAACTATTGTTTAAATATTTTTCAAAACAAATCAATTCTCATGTATTTAACTCATTGTTATTCTAATAAACAAATTGTTAAAAACATACAAAAGAATAATTTAATTTAAGATATTTATTGCAATTGAAAAATATTGGACCTATACTTATATTACATGTGACTATAAATTAAAAATTAAATTGATTTTACACTGTTCAAACATTGCTTTCAAAGTGCAATGATAAAACGAAACTGAAACAAACACAGCTTTGGTAATGGTACAGGTTAATCGAATTATTTTAAGAGCTGTGTTTGTTTCAGTTTCGTTTTATCATTGCAGCTACCAGAAGACAGCAAATTGATATCAGAGCTGTCCGGTGGCCAACAAAAGCGTGTATCCCTCGCACTGGCCTTTTTGAACAGTCCTCGACTTGTTATTCTGGATGAGCCAACAGTGGGTACCGACCCTTTGTT
>JAQGCS010001364.1:0-14240 GCA_034702105.1 Fuscozetes fuscipes | reverse complement strand
TAATTTCGAACCCATTACTAGATTTGAATATAATTTTTGAAATGAACATGTACACCAATTTTTAGTATGATGTTTATTAATATACATTTCAGAAACAGATAAGTTTATTGATTAGAAAATAGACTGTCCACTTTCTATTTAACACATACGATACATTCATCGAATGAAGGATTGTATGTAACCCTTAAATAGTAGTAGTATTATAACTTATAAGTGTCTGCTTATTCAAACCTGTGTCCTCTAGAAGAGTCCACTAATCGTCGGTCTTCCACTGTTATAATTGATTTTTAATAAACTTGTGCTCAAAGTTTTTCTTCATTTTTGTTATTTATTGAAATATAAATTTGAAAATAATTCATAATTAATAGAAAATTTCATAAATAGATTAATAATTTGAGTTTAAACCGACTATTTCTGTTCTTACTGTGCAAGAATCAATTTTCTTTCAAAAAAATAAAAAAATCTAAAGCATTAAATGAGTGAGTTAGCACCCATATCCAAATCAGCGACTCGCGCTTAATTATTGCATTTTTGTCAGATTTTCGAATGTAAACAGTAACTAGTATTCTGTTATTCTTGCAAGTTTCTTATAAGAAAATAAATGTCATTTGTTTTTAAAGATGCAAAACTTATGGAATCGGAGACTGAATCTGTTTCTGAAAATTTATTTCGTCACAAGTTTTTCCTTAATTTGCATTTTAATGATCGACAGATTGTATTTATTTGAAAGTGAGTCTAATGTATCGAATATTTCTCCTCTCAATTCTGTGGATCAACTTAAAGAATATGAGAGAAATTTAATGAAGAGCTTTGAATCGCAGTGTATTTGCGATTCGACAAAATTAAAAGGTCTCAAAATTCAATACAAATATTGACAATCATTTAATAATTTTTTTCAATTGATATTCAGTTGGTTTAGAATCCATTAAACATTTGCGGAGATCTCACACAACATCTCAGGAGATCTTCAATTATTTAAGCACTACTTTGAATAAAAGCAATTCGTTTAATCCAGAGTTAAAGAATAGTATTTTGTCAGAAGTGAGTGATATGAAAAAGTGCGTCAATTTATTACAAATACATTTTTAAGTGATTTAATGACCCTGCTCTTTATTTGTTGACAAACAATAGTGTGATTCAACTGGAATTGCAAAAAGTGAGTCAAACGACAGGATTAGAAGAATTCAAAACACAAAGACTCGAATGGATTTCGAAACGAATCGCTTCAAAGATATATAAACTTCAAAATCCTCCGAAACAAATGTGTGCTTACATTCCAAAACTAATTTGCAAAATAAGTGTTGACGCGGGCTTTGCTTCTGGTATTCATGAGATACTCTGGTGTTTAGTGTCTGCTTTTCATAACAATCAAACTGTAATACTGATTCCCGATTGGACCAAATATTTCGGCCGATCTCCTGATGTTTGGGAGCGAATGTTTACTTCAATATTCACCTCCCGATCCCGTGAGCACTGGCACAATATTTTCATGCCTTTGAGCACAACTTGTGATTATGAAGTGTTGCCAAAAGACCAGATCATAGTTGAGGAGAGACCTAATACTGTGATAAAACGAAAGCTAATGAATCAATTACCAAAAGAATTTGGTTCTGAAATAATGGCATTAGTGGACAGTCCTAATTCATGGTTCCACTCACAGTTCATTGGATATATTTTGCGACCACAACAGAGACTCCAAATATTTATCGATGACTTTAAAAAAGAAAATGATTTCAAACATCCTATCGTTGGAATTCAAGTGCGAAGAACTGATAAAATAAGTTTCAAAGAAGCGCTTTATTATCCCACTTCTGATTACATGATTCACGTCAAAGACTTTTATGACAAAATCGATTTAACTCACAAAACAAAAGAGAGACGCGTTTATGTCGCTTCAGATGACCCTTCAGTTGTGTTAGAGCTAAGAAAAGAATATCCCGGATACAAATTCATTGGTAGTGCCATAAATGCAAAGTTGGCAGAGAGTCAATCCACTCGGTATTCAAATTCTTCTCTTTGGGGAGTTTTGACCGACGTTTTCCTTTTATCCGAAACCGATTATATCGTGTGTACCTTCAGCTCTGCTGTCAGTTCAAACATTTTATACTTAAAATAATATAACTAGACCTTGATTTAAAGGGACCCTTGGTGCTGCCAAAATTATTTCCCTTATGAACACTGGAAAGTCTATTTTAAATATCAGGAATAAGTGAATTTGATTGACTTTTTGGAATGTATTAGTTAATTGTGCTTTCATAAACTTAGAATTACAATCTAGATTCATTTTTTATCAGTACTTTAACATTTTCCGAAAACATAATATAAATAAATCCTAATTTAAGAGTGTTTCTATCACTTAATCGACTACTTTGCTCAAATTGGGAGTCTGATAAAATAGAACTTAATCTAATATATTATGCGATGTAATCTCGATTCTATGTATTTCCCAATTCATGGATAAATCAATTTAAACTGTTATAGACTTATCAGATAAAGAGTAAAATGAGTGACAAATTGTCATTTTCAGCAAATTTGAAAATGAACTGAGTTATTCTAGGCGAATTTTGTTTGAATTTTTCTAATATTAATTAAAATTCATTTAAGATAAATTAATTTGAGCATAATCTCACCAATGTCCTTTATGCCGATTTTATCATGCTTACAGCCATAATAAGTTTGTTAAATCGAAATTCCCTTAAATCAAGGTCAGATTGTATTTTTACGAATTTATTGATATATGTTTTGTTTGATAGATGTGTCGCCTCTCATATGAAATGATGCGATTCAAGCAGAAGGACTCTTCATTTCAATATCGTTCCTTAGATGTGCCGTTTCATTATCACCATTCATTGACACCCATTCGGACCGTATTTTATAACCATTTTGCTAAGTCTAGTGAGCAGTGGACACTCAAAATAGGGGATCACCTGCACGAAAGAATAAGAGGACGTTTCACAGAATGGTTTGATCAGGCCATTAATGGCAGGGGTTGGGATTCTTATTTTTTTGCTTCCAATTCTTCATATGAGAGATATTACAAATTATATCCCATTTATAAAGTTTATGACGACATTGAATTCGTGTAAATCTTACTTCAATTCATATCAATTTATATTCATATCGATTATTAATTAGTATGTTGCATGCTTAAATAACAAATAATTCTCTTTAAATATTGTTAAAATTTATTTATAATTAAAAATATTCTATAAATAGAAAAGGATTTAGTTTAATATTAATTCATAATTTTCTGAATTTTATATTAACTAGATATATTTGCAAATAACATGAGATTAAAATTAAATTAAAAAACAGTTTTGTTTCCTTCATTTTTCGTTTATTTTCTATATTTTCCATTTCTATTGAAATTCACCGGAAATAACATCCTTATAATTTAGGTTTGAATTTTAATATAGTGTGTTAATTACAAACGAAGTGAAACATGCAACAATTATACATATTGTCAAGTTAAAAAGAGTTAACCCAGAAAGTTGTGCAATATTTTAATCTATTAGTTTAAAAAAATGTCTTCAAAAGTGACGGCAAATTCTAAATCTTCTCACAAACCATCGATTCTGTTGAATCCCGAAGAAAATGATTCTATATTTTGTCAGTTTGAAAGCGGAGAGACTTCATTGTCTACAGCTGTCGTTCAACTGGTCTTGAGTTGTCCGCCTCACCATGTTCAATGGCAATTGTTTAGTACAGGTGTCATGTGTTTTGTGAAAACTAACAGAAAACGGTCCTATTTCTTCCGCTTATATGATTTCAATTCAATGGAGAAGATATGGGAAAATGAAATATATTTGAATATCGAGTATTTGAGCATTGAATCCAAGTTTCACACATTTGAAGCCCAGGAATGTATGGCTGGACTCAGCTTTGCCGATGAGAGAGAAGCCTACGATTTCCTTAAAGTAGTCCATCAAAAGATTCAATTATTATCAGAAATGTTTGGTTTGAATCATAAAAATAGAGATAAAAACAAAAAAGAACATAAGTTAGAAACGAATTTACTAAAAGTACCACAACCCATCACAATAAGTACTAAATCATTAGAATCGGTGGTCAACTCAAAGAAATTCACAAACAGGTTTAAATTAAAATCATCGAAAAAGCCTAAAGCAAAAATTACTAAGCTCGAAATAGGAATGCCCACTAACTTCAAACATATTCAACATATCGGATGGAGTCCTACCACTGGTTTTGACTTCAATGTAATCGATCCGAAACTTCATAATTTCTTCTCTTTGGCGGGAATTACAGAAAACCAATTGCAAGATAAAGATACTCGCAAATTTATTTTTGACTTCATCGATTCTCACGGAGGAATTGAGACAGCCATTCAAGAGGCGGCCCAACCAATCAAAGTATGTAAATATATTTGTAAAAAACCAACTTGATAGTTGGCTTTTAATTAGGTGTGACCAAGGTCGACGACTCTAGAGGGGGTCTAGGGAGTGATTGATCAAAATATTTCTAGAGAGGGGTCTAGGAAAGTGATTTTTTTCAAAGAAAAACTGTCGATCCCCTTAGGCTTGCTTTTAATATATTTTGCAAAAATAAATGTTTTACAATAGTTTGGATTATTTTGACTTCACCTGCTTTCAAAAAATTTGAAAATTCTAAAATTCATTGTAACGTTTTTAAAGAAATTTTCAAAACAGAAAAAATCAATTCAAGATGGATGGGAACAGAGCTAACCTATAAATGAATATAAAAAATGGTAATCTTGAAAGATTAATCTGGATTAGGGTGTACCGGTAGCATATTCTGAGCTAGTTGATTTTTAAGCTTTGAGGCTGTTATACTAACTAGCCTATACTGAGCTATCTGAGAGAGAATAATGACAATAAACAAGAATGTGCTCAAATCCTCACGCATATTCTTGGATGAATTGAGAGGAGCAAATAACTTTTGGCTATAGATATAGTGACTATTAATTTGATTCAAAGCTTGTTTTAAAATGCCTTAGTGCTTTTATTGTTTAAGTAATAAATTAAGAAAATGTGTCAAGAGTAAATGCTTTTATTGCTAAAATCCTTTGATCTGATATTGAATTTAATCCAATTATGTATTTATTTACAGTCAAAGAGCGAACGCAAACTCAAAGCTGTAGTCGAAGATTCTTCGTCACAAAGACCAGAATATTCAATAATGCCTCCTCCCCCTCCCCCTCCTCCTCCTTCTCATGATTCTGTTGGACTTTGTCTTGTTCCATTACCACCACCACCTCCATCCTTTGATCTACCACCTGCTCCTCCTCCTCCTGAACTTTGTATTTCAAATTCTAATGAGTTGAAAACAAGTGATATTCTGAGCGACAAAAACCAACAAAATTCAAGTGACGATCGAAATGAGCTCTTGGAACAAATTCGTGGCGGCATTCGGCTCAAGAAAACTGAGACGATTAAAGAGCGAGCGATTTCATCAGAAAGTGTGGGAAACCCTTTGGCCAACGCTCTGTCGAATGCGCTTCAAAATAGATTTCGTGTCAATCAAATGACTAATTGTTCTTCAGATGATTCGGATAATTGCGATGAAATTCATTTTAATGAATGGAGTGATTGATATTTTCTTTAGATATTTGTAATCTATCCTTGCTTGTATTGCAATAAAATTGAATTAAGACTTGTAATAATAGATAAATAGATTATTTGTGATACATGTATATTGTGTATATTTAAAACAAAGATAATCGAGCAACTCGATTTCAAGGGGCATAGGTGGGATATTTTGCCAAAATTCGTGCTAAAATACTCCCTGAGTCGAAACTCTTGATACTCCTGACTGGGATTGATATTGGCCTATGGAGTTATGCCTTGAAGAGGAATGGCATACACTGGATATGGAATATATAGAAAAGAGAATGGATACAGGATGTTATATCATGTAGATGAGTCTCGTTAGAAGACTAAAATTGTAAGAAACTTAATCCGGCTGAGATAACTGATCGAGATTTCAATTTGGTATGACCCTATGTTAAATATATGGCAAGATTCAATTAGCACTAGAATTCTCGATATATTTATGCTCAATTAATGTTCGAATCGATATTAATTGAAAAATTAGTGAATTTAGTGTTGAGTTTAGGGTAAATATTAAAATTTGTCATTAATTGGTTGACTCTTTTGACTGAGGTCTTCCTCACAATAAGTCATACAATAGATATTGGGATCATTTCCATAGCAACTCAGTAGAGATCAGTAGAGATGTGTTTTATTTGTTGTACAGAATCTACAGAATCTGAAACATTCAATTCTGACAATGTTTTCATAGCCTTAATTCTGTCGGACATTTTGCTACACATTTGCATTCAACTCATAAATTAAAATCTATTTTATTGATATTTGAATTGAGTTACATTTATAATGGAATCTCAATCAGAGACGAGTTGTACTGACGAACAAAACCCACAAAAGAATATCTCTTCGTCTGTCAGCCAAAACAATTGTGAGCGCAATGCAAATGACGTTATGGTTATATATGAATATGAAAACGACGACACAAACGATGATTACGATTTGGCTTTGGATGGATTTATTCTCGATGGCTGTTCTAAATGGCTGTACAGACTATCACTGATTCTGTTGCCTTTAATGTTACTTCTGGTTATTTTTGCAGCTATTTTCTCCAGTGATTCACTCAAAGGATTGCGATGTAAAGTAAGTATGAAATTATCGGTCAATTAATTGGAATAAACAATTTGTGTGCTCACAGATCGGCAAAGTATTCATTGTGTTGGGAATATCTGTGGCTTTCCTGGCCTTCTATTTTTTGTGTCGTTATGGGCTACATATACGAAGACTGTATAGAAATGAGAGGAGGCGCCCACACCAATCAATTCAACAAGGAACTAATGGCCTAAAAAAGAGCAAAATTTCCAAAAAACAGTTGAAATTTTTGTTACAAAACCCATGGCATAGGATTACTGAAAATGAACCAAAAGAGAAATATTCGAATCGCGTCGACGTTTACGTTGAAAATGGTTTATATGTGACGAATGACATCGTTTGAACATTCATTCATATGACCAACAATTTCGAGTTTTGACACTATTTGTCGATATTTGTTAAGTATTCGAACTTTTAATTAAACAACAATTAAATGATGAAACTCAAGGATAGACTCAAACATTCGTCACTTCTTCTAAAACTCTAAACAAGAATATAGTGATTGTTATCTTATACGAGGCCTTACAATCACTCCTCATTATAAGATTTTTGAATCTTTCACATTTATGTGACCACATTTGTTTTAATTGTTTATTACTAATATCTTGATTTTTCACTCGAACTCAATGGGAAGAGCTGTCTATTTGTTACAATGATTGACACATTGTGTAAAACAAATGATTTGCTAACAAAAGAAAAGTGCAATCCGTGTCAGACCTGCCTCTTGCATAATTAATGTTCAATTAGTTTTACGACAATTAAATTGCTATTAGTTGTTGAATAATTGTCACAAGGTCACAAATCTAGTCACATCTCATACATATCGATCAATTAAAACCATTTGTTTTAAATTTAATTTACTTAATATCTGTTAACTTCTGACGTTTTGTAAGAAAATATTGAATATATTGAATATTTACAATTGTTTAGTGTTTGAGACAATAATGTTGTTATGAATGACATATTTTTACACTTTTTAAGAGTCGAATCTTTTAGTGAATTATTTAACTTTTGAATTATTCGAAACCTTTATTTAAAATGTTGTGACTTCGTGTAAAATAACAAAATATTGAACAATAAAACATTAAAATGTACATTGATGACGAAAATCTAAAATTGATGATTTGACAAGCTCCTGCTTGCAACTTGGCAAACACATTCATCATTGTTATTAATTTATTGAGCAATAGAAAATGTTTTGAAACAACATGCTCATAATTTATTTATTTATGTAGGCTTTGTGCGATGGTCTTAAGAAAATAGTCATAGGAGAGTTCGAAAGAGGATAATGATAAATTATCATTTATAAAAAGATATATATATTCATAATGTTCAATTGCTATTTTTAAAATTGGCACATAGTTAATTTGAAATGGGTAATATAGTGACATACATGTATTTTTACCTAAAATATATATGAATATGTACATGAGTGCTCTGCATAATACATTAGATGTAATTAAATATAAATTAATTGAACCAAATTGGCTCTGAAGTTGAGCTCTCTTGTGAACTATGTTCCTTACTAGTTAAGTTGAACTATTTCTATGCTAGCTCATAGTTAGTTATGTTTATACTGGCTCACAGTCTAACATCAAGGTTATATGCTGTGTACATGTATTGTCCACTACTATTGAGGACAGACCTCAAATGTATTCATTCTTGTTCGTATGTCAATTATAAGTTATGATTCCTAACACTTGTGTTTTTAGCTCACATTAGAGCACTTGTTGTACACATTTATGTTTAAGTAAAATAAAGTTATTTCTATTATAACAAAAGTGTGTCCACTAATAATATCACCTCTAAGGTCAACCCTCAACTACTCTTTATTGGAGACTACATCTGGTCAGACATTCAGGTCAATCCTCAACACATCTATTGAGACCTGTCCTCAATCAACGGACGTCTCAAATAGATATTGTTTAATATATTATTTGTTAGTTTTGATTTTAAACTTTTTGAATTCCTCCTGCAAGGCACAAGAAAAAGGCAGGATGATACAAGTTATACCGATCGGTATAGGCAGAGGAAGGGGGGGTCTAGGGGTGATTTTTTCGCAAAAATTAGTTACCTCGCTTCTCGCGGCGAGAGGGGAGGGTATACCTGTAATGAGGGATGGCCAAGGGGGTAGACGAATTACCCCCTAGAGCCGAGAATTTGGCATTATCCCCAGAATTTTTCAAAATTTTAATATTACAGGTATACCCCCTACCTTGTATTTTACCTTGGTACCCACATTGTGTTTATTGCCGAGCGAAGCGAGGTGGCAAATTCAAAAGATCACCCCCGAGATCTCCCCTCTAGAAATTTTTTGAAAAATCACCCCTAGACCTCCCTCTAGAGCTCTTGACCTTGGCCACACCTGACCTGTAATGTTAAATTTTTGAAAATTTGTAGAGAGATAAAGGAAATATTTTTGATTCTATAGGGATAATCATCGAACTGATCCCCCAATAGTTACACAACTTTCACTTCAGATTCTTATAAAGACTAAAAAGGTTTATCAAATCAACCCTACTTTTACTGTGTAACTCTCAGGGGAACATGCTCAAATCTATGTTCAAAAGTTTGATTCATATTTTTACATCATAAGATAATTGTTTAAATTAATACTTTCTCTCAAAGAATAATCTATTTGCTAATATCTACAAGGATGTTTTGGAATTTTTTCATTATCTCATTTAGTTTGACTGGAAATTGAATTCGAAGTTTGGGAATATTTAATGATCTTGTGCAAAAGTGTTTATAGTTAAACAAATAATGTGTGAATATTCTATTAAAACATTCTTTATAGATTATTATGAAAACATTTTAATTTGATATCCTGAGAATGAAATTCAAGCCCTACCCATGGTCTTTACAAAACTATTAAGGTTCTTAAAAAGTAATGCGAAAATACAGATTTACACGGAAAAACGACCAGATTTGAAGAGGTCTTTCAGGCTATAATTGGGCGAACCATCGGTGGAATCACCCCTAGACCCCCTCTAGAGCCGTCGACCTTGGCTACCCCGACTGAAATGTTATACAAGAATCAATTTCAAGCGCGAGTCACTGAATTTGATCGAATTTGCATTAGACATAGTGCATGAAAATGAGTTTTATTAAAATGAAATAAAATCTCACAATAAATACAATTGAATTCGATTAACAAAAACTATCAAATGTTTTCCCGATTTCATGCACTATGTCTAATGCAAATTCGGTCAAATTCAGTGACTCGCGCTTGAAATTGATTCTTGTATAACATGTCAGTGCTTTGGGATTCAATAGTGATACTATACTCAGTTCATGAGGAATGATTATTGTGTGATATTTCAAATTCAGATTATTTGATTGACTTTTTATACTAAATCTCTATAAATGTCTGAAAAACCAGAAATGAGTGAAATTCAAAAGAAAATCAAAGAATTAAAGCGAACAAAACTATTGAACACAACTGCGATAAAGAACTTATTGTTTATTCAATCGATTCTTCTGACAATCAATTTATTATTTATTTGTATATTTGTATTGAATTTAATGATATATTTTCTCAATTTGAATGACAAAGAATTCCGAATATTTTCGATACTTGTATTTCTGGATGCAATCGATATAATTGCAATTATTATATACTTGTATGCGATTTATAAGTGGAACCACTCATTAATCACCATTTATTTGATTTCGAATTCACTCTGGACTTTAATGGCGGTTTTAATTACGTCAATGATCTATGCCTTTCCAAGTGAAGCAATGCAATTACCAGTACAATACAATTATTACATTTTGTTTCATTTGAATCTTAGGTTTGTATAAAGAGATTACAGCGAATATTGTGATCGCAATGATATTCCAATACTTATATATCGGCACAAATTTTATGGTCTGTGTTCTCATTAATATTCACTCAAAGAGAATCAAAGTGAGCTCAAAACTAATGCAACAATTACTCGATTCCAACCAAACTTTTGTTTCCAAATTCAAACCTCAAACAAAATTGGAAGCCTTCGATAAATCTCTACAAAAGAATGACCAAATCTCATCTCAATTCATAGAAATCTTTGAACAAATCTCTCTCTTGAAAAACAAAATCAATTCATTAGATAAACAACTTTTACTTAAATTGAAATAAATCCTAATTTACCATCAATGTTTTCTCATTGATGATTTAATTTGAAATAAGTCAGCCATAATTTCTACTTTTATTGGTCATGAATCTTGAGTTGATTGGCTAACATTCATTTGCAATATGTAAATAGATAATTGTGGAAGGAGCAATCTTTAAAATTCAAATACTTTGCACTCATCATTGTCAATCACTTCTCTTATGATAATGAATGTAAGATATAATCATAATTAATCTGGATTACAACTAAGGGTCCCCAAGGTCCGTGAACTCAGGAGATCCCTCAGACCCAACTACGACCAAATCAGTTTGAAAAATATTTTGATAATTGAGAGCAAAAACGATTATTTGTCAGATTCATTGGATATTGACAAGGTAATTTAACGAATGAAAGGTGAAAATATCGAAAGGTTGATGAATGATTTTTTAAAATTTACTTTGAACAGTTCCTTTAATGACTAATAAATACTTTAATATTGGAAACGCAAAGATTACATAAGATGTGCCACTCGTTGTGGCAAGCTCAGCATATTCATGTAGTGAATTAATAATATTATGTTCAATTTCAATAAAGTTTTTAACAACTATTCCGATTTCAACATCACTGGATCTAATTTAAGTAATAAGCCAAGATGATAAACTAACCAATGAAATAATTGATACAAGATGTAAGTGTGGTAAGTTTGCCATATATTGAATTGGATAAGAATCAAAATGTGCGCCAAATGTTGACAACCGGTTTGACATCGAATGAAATCTCAATATTTTCAATACAATCATTGCATTCAAAACATATTCAACACGTGTTTGAAGTGTTTGAGTCTTAAATAATTATTTTTAAACCAAATTATCAATAATTTTGATAATAAAACTTTAATATTATGGCAAATGATTACAACAAACAGGTCTTACATTCTTTTCAATTGTGATTTAATAAACATTTTCCCAAATTATCACAAAATTGACATCAATTTCATTGATTTGGATTTTATTTTGATTATTGAAGTTGTGATCAAATGATTGATTGATTTTGTTTTGAAGGTTCACGACTTCAAAGAAGAAATCAAAAAAGAGGCCGAAGCTCTTGTCCTCAAAACATTTCCCCGAAAAATACTCGAATTACAGGCTTTGCTTAATGTAATTACAAATTTCAAAATTATCCATTTATTTACATATTTCTGACCAAAAGAGCCCAAAGTTTACGATTAAGAAGTTGTCTGATATCTGCACAGACATAAACATTCCGATCCCAGAACAGCCTTTTGTTAATCACGCGGACAAAGCCGACGGCGATTTACCCGTATTTTATCAATTGTTGTCTAAAGTGTGACATTTGAGTGAATTTTGTGTTCAATGTTTAGTCGAAGAAAAGGAAATACACAGCCATTGATTGCGATGGTGTGAGCGGTACCAAAGTGTTGGTTCTGCCCAATGGTGTGGCCCCCTGTAATTCTCATGTCGTAGAACTCATCGAAACCGTTAAACCATTGATTCGTCAATTGGTCGAAGACGCAAATCTGGTTAGCATTCTGTTGCTTATATTCTTACTCATCGATGACTAACTCGATGTCCTTTTAACCGAAATTAGCTAAAAATGTGGATTTTGTTTCTCATTCCTCGCATTGAAGACGGAAACAATTTCGGTGTTTCTATTCAGGTAGAGTTTACTTTGATTTTAGATATTGTCTAAACTGACCACTCTATAGGAAGACACTTTAGGTGAGATCAGGACTGTTGAGGGCGAGGCGGCCGCATATTTCGATCAGATGTCACGTTATTTTCTATCCCGAGCGAAGACTGTGGCAAAAGTGGCCAAATATCCGCACGTGGTTTGTATTAAAGCCAATCTCTTTGAGTGTTATTTTTGATTGAATTCTTCACAACAGGAAGACTATCGAAGAACTATTCAGGAAATCGACGAAAAAGAGTTTTTAAGTTTGCGTTTAGTTGTGGCCGAACTCCGCAACCATTACGCAACTCTTCACGATATGGTCACCAAAAACTTAGACAAAATCAAAACCCCCCGTTCCTCAAACACCGAGAATATGTATTAAAGTTATCTAATTATTATACACTTTATTCGAAATTCATTAAAATTATAAAATCGATAAAATCTTGAAATTAATTTTCGTTTGATTTAAAAATCATTTATTTTCAAAACAATTCACTAAATTTTATTAAATAAAGTTTGAATTTTTTAGTTAAAAAGCAAACCATGAATGGTATCCGAACTGGTTATATATATATATAGCACTTACAATGTTTTCCACAGTTTAGTCTAGCAAAGTTTATATTAGAATGAAAAAACTTAAAATTTTCATTTAAAAACTTTTGTAATGTCAAAACTATTAGAGATACCATATTATAAACTTCAGAAATGGATTAAGCTCTGGAGGGCGTAAAAGTTATAAATGGAATGCAACTAAAGAGACAATTAAGACATTGATTCAGACTAAAATTGGCCAAATCCATTTCTCAAGTTTATAATATGGTATCTCTAATAGTTTTGACATTACAAAAGTTTTTTAATGAAAATTTTAAGTTTTTTCGTTCTAATATCAAAACTATTAAAGATACAAGAT
Source organism: Fuscozetes fuscipes (assembly GCA_034702105.1). NCBI lineage: Eukaryota > Metazoa > Arthropoda > Arachnida > Sarcoptiformes > Ceratozetidae > Fuscozetes > Fuscozetes fuscipes. Next base: position 870 of record JAQGCS010001364.1, on the reverse strand, counting down.
AACTTTAAACTTCAAAAATCGATTTATATCAATTTGAAATTTGTTTGATGAATTGTTTTGAATTTTCATGAATCTTGCAAATATTTAAAAAAAATTTAGCAACAAAATAATCTTAAAATAAGCTTGAAAATCTTCCAAAATATTTAATATTAGCAACAATACTCGTGATAAAGAACTTTCAAGAAAATTTGGTATATTTAAATCAACAATGATGTGGGGGTGGATGGCATCGCAATTCCCATATATTCAAGATTTTAAAAATTTAGAAAGTGTCCTAATAAAAAATAATGAACAGATATTCAATATTTAGTTTTAAATGTATTCCTAAATAATTTAAAATTATGAAATGAAACATTATATTGAAGATGCATGCTAACAAATTTGCAGATTTTTATTATGGGCTTTATGGGTTTTCATGGGTCTCAGGTTGGGCCGTGTATGGATTTGTGCTCATGGGTATGGGTAGGGTATGGGCTTTTCAAGATGGGTATGGGTTGGGTATGGGTCTGAGAAAAGTCCAAACTTTGATCTCTAATTTAAACCTTTTTAATCTTACTACCCCCTAGATCGCCCCTTAAGAAAAATTTTCAAATCCTACCACCTACACCCCCTCTAAAGCTGCCGAGCTTGGACATCCCTGCAGTCGAACCTCCATTTATTAACAGATGAAATGTGACAACAGGGAGGTTTTTAGGTTCATAACGTTTTTTAACATTAATGATATGTGTGTTCCGCCAAATCAAGTAAGAGGTACTACACTATCGTTTGTATTAAACAGAAAGTTGACATACTGAAGGTACAGTCAAACCCCTTTCCTGGAAATCAAAATAACATGATCAATTTCTATTTTAAAGTTAGAATGTTAATTAA
>JAQGCS010001363.1:0-14245 GCA_034702105.1 Fuscozetes fuscipes | reverse complement strand
CTCCCATCTGTTGGTTTTACGGCGCTTTGTGGACATTCTTTTGGATATTTGAAGAAATTTGAGCTAATATTTTGTCCGGCCCCCTTAGAGATTTGGACACTTCCGTCTTTGCTCATAAAGAGATTGACGGCAGACCTCCAAAAGTCGGATCCAATGAAGGCATACATCCATGTCTTCATATCCTCGTCTTTCACTACAATCGCATCGAAAGGAGCATAAACTGATTTCTGCAAAGAATCGATTTTTTTCGAATCGAATTCTTTGGACCAACCATCGGAACTCTGGCACAATGGTTTCAAATCGACGCCAGCATAGATTTCCTTTTGAACCAGGTATAACTCAGAATCGCGAATAGAGAAAATAGCCTCGATCTCTTCATTTGGTTTTTCGATACGTGTGCGCCCAATCATTTTGTCGTCATTATAGTTGCGGCTCTTCGACCATGACACTTGGCGAGTATCGAATTCAATGATCTGATTGCCGGCTTCCGTCTTCTCTATAACGATCACCAATTGGTCATTCTTTTGGACTTTGGTTTTTCCACCGGTACTTCCACATATTTTCATAAAATCAATATAAACGGCTGCGTCTCCTCGAGTGAAGCCTTCCGGTAATTTCCCTGTCGGTGCGCCGGGAGGAAAGTCCTTATCTTTAATATACCAATAGTAACCTTGACTTGTGAAGAACCACATGGATTTATTATCGATGTAAGCAATGGAATCCAATTTTGGATTTCGACACAAATCGGGTTCACTTAAGACTAATGGTATGATAAATAGGCTTAAGAGGTAGCGAACAATCATTGCATTCATATCGAAAATATTATTTGAATTTTATTGAACGAGACTTTCAATTAAATTATTTAAAAGTTATTTTTACAAATCAATGTTTTAATTGAATTTAAAAGACTTCTTTAAACTCAATTTTCTAAGAAATGTTTCAATTATTCTTAGGCTCTGTGTTCTGTTGCTTCGGTTCCACTGATTCCTGTTTCGGTTCCTCTTTGGGCCCATCTTTTGCAACGATTTCTTTTCGGGCTTTTTTGATAATTTTGAACAATTCCTCGCTTTGAGGAGTTTTTTCATTTCTGTCTTCTGTCGGATATGACATAATAGGGATGTCATTGATTTTCACTTCAAACGACATACTCTGAGCGTCTGATTCTTTCTGAATAAACTTATTCCAGGGCTGAGTCTTCTGTCGTTTGTGGACTGATTCGATGCCATCTCTTAGTGACCAAAACTCACAATATTCGAATTCCCCGCCCGTCGGAACAGTGAGGACAGCAATTCTTTTGCCCTTAAAAAACGATTCTTTGCTCTGATCATCTGTGATGTGCAGCTCATATGGTAAGAGATGTGGCGTAGACTTCAAGAAGAATATAACTGACCGATGCTTTGGTTCGTTGTTGTCTCGGATCAGATGACTTCTTTTGTATCGATCAGATCCCAGAAGTGATTTCTCTGATTCTTTGAACTTTTCGTATAATTCTTGGGCCGAATAAAGTTTATCTTCGAGTTCGAAACTGAGTCGAAAGCGGAGGTCGACGTCTGCATAAACAAAACCTCCCTCTTGGACAAGAGTTCTGTTCTGTTCCGGATTTATTGCTTTGTCCGGATCAACTGTTCCGATATCATAAACAACGAGTGAAGAGTATTTGCTGACATAAAAGCCCACATATTTTGCTTTTGTGTTCTTCTTGTAGTCGTCATCGAAATTGTAACCAAATTTCAATTCATGAAAACCTTTTGGATTACTTTTGGCTGATCCCACATATCTGGTCCACTCTCTTTTCTTCGTTGTGTCTTCGGAAGAAGATATCTTCAATCCACAGATGATTTCGCCGGTATGACCATCCATTCTTGGAAGGAAACTAACCAATGGAGAGATAGGGATCTCCAGGGCCTTTGTGTTGACGTGAGAACAAACCACTCCATAAGTGTTCGGCCCTTTAGCTGTCCTGAAGTTAGTCATCACGAGATAAAAACCATTTGTGTCCAACTTCTGCAACAAATCCTTTACTTTTTGAGTGTTGAGATCTTGAAGATTGAGAACTCCTCCAATCTTGGCATAAAACTTGTACTGTTCCGACTCAGTACAGAAGGTCTTGTTTTCTGTCAAATAAATGGCTGTCTCTGTCTCTCCCTTTTCATTCTTGAAGACATCCCTCACCGCATATCTGGTGACAAATCTATTTAAACTTCTGGTTTTGGCCGACATTTTGTATTTTTCAAAATAAAACTGATTTTTCAAACTTTTGTTAAACAATCAAAAGCGCGATCAATCTATTCATTAAAATGTTCTAAGTTTCAAATTAATTCTTTAAAAATTTTTTTGCTTTTAATGGCTATCATTAAGACATTTGTTTTGAATTATTTTATTTTGTTGTCAATTGTCTGCACGAAAGACATAGAAGTAGAGCTTCAGAAGAGGGCTGTGTTGACAAGAGATCATTCGTTATGCGACGACACTCAAATTCATGCGGCCGACAGATTACCCAATAATACTGTCCGAGTATACAAAGACTACTTCTACTGGGATCTTATTGGAATACCTGATCGTCAAGTCAAAGTGAGAGGTCCTTTTCACATTTGGTTCAAGAACATGAAAAAAGTGGACGTGTATTCTTCTATCCAAACGGTAATATCGGGCCAATTGAAAGGAGTTACTTTTATGTACAATCGCGATCGCCATTGGTCTTGGTATCCCGACGGTAGATTGAGGTCCGGCCGCCCGGAGGGCGAGATTTGGGATAAAATGCCAGACCGCTACTTTCATGCTGTCTATAATGACGGAGATTTAGACCAAAAGGGATTCTCACAAATGATAGCTTTTAATGATATTCACGTCTATTACTATAACACAAGTGGACAAGTTTTCCATACAATCGGCGACAGCAATGGTTATAATGGAGGAAAGGATGGCGAAAACTTCCCTCAGGATCCGACGGCTGCTTTCGCTTTTCCTGGAAACTCAACTAATTATCTAGTTTATCTTTTCAAAGATGAAAAGTATTGCTTAAGAACTCGTTTGATTGAAGGGATTAATAAGTGTCCCGAATGGAGACTAAACAGCGAACTCTTCGGTTGTAAGAAAATGTCGGACACACGTGAAGTCACACAAGATTTGAAACCGACGTCTACTCAACAAACCACTGAAGAAAAAGCTCCCTCTTTTTCAAAGCCCTCAACTCAACCAAATTCTATTCTATTGATTCTGTCATTACTTAAATTTTATTATAAATACCTATAGTTTAGAGAATTGATTGCAAATATTCAATAAAATATTTAGATTTGTTTGAAAATTTAACTATAAATTCATTAAATAAGGTTTGAAATAAAGTAACATGGTTTCTTAATAATATTTTATACACAAATTATATTCGGTTATAATTGAGCAGATTTTTTGAAATTCATTTAAAAGTGTTTATCCAAACAAACTCTGGATATTTGACTAATTATTTTGTAAAATACTATTAAATTTATATCTTTTTAACGAAAATAATGGTTTAAATAACTCAATCGATATATCAATTGAACTCTAAATACAACTGAAACCCATTGAATGGTTTGGACATCAATTGAGTTATCGGCTGACTTAGAAATCACTCATTTAATCAAAAATTGATTTTAATTTTTAATAAATTTAAAAACTATATTAAATTCGAACAAATGTTTCATTTGGTTTCGAAATCACTCCCAAAAAATCATTAATTTGAATAATAATTAAATAATTAATACAGTGATTGAGGAAAACATAAGTAAAACCTAATACGAGTGGAATCGATAGGGCTGTTGAAGATTCGGCGCCTTTTCTGCGGGTTTTGTATCACATATTGAGGTAAAGTCTATTTAATGCAAAACCGATTCAGTTTTAATCGTCCGAATCATTGAACACTCGAATCGATTGCCGCAAAACAACAAAACTTATGTAAATAAATGTTTCGATTAAAAACTCTTCTATAAAGTTATGCATCGAATGATAAGAAGATAACATATGATTTCTTGATAGGTATGATTCAAAGAAGTGTATGTATGACTGAGGAGTAGACCATTTCAGAGATGATGACCGAAGCGAATCAAACGCTGGCTTTAATTCTAATAAAAACTAAGAACAGGACTAATGTGGAAAACCTCTCTCTAGTTATCTCTTAAATTTTTTCGTATAATAAATAGAATAATGGCTTCAATTACATGAAAGTAAACAAGAATTGAGATAATTTTCGCACTCAATGGTTCGGAGGAAATGATAAGTTTCGACCAGACTTTTGATGTGAATCTCACAACAAATATATTAAACTTTGTTTTGGATAATTCTTATGGTTGAGAGCGTGTGTTAGCCGTTAAATGTTTGCTTAAATTACTTCGATGTCGGAGCAACTGTTGAATGAGAAAATAGACAAAGAATAAAAAGCTGTGCAATAATAAGAGCAAAAGTTTTCATTAGAATAGAAATAAAAATCGTATTAATCAGTGCTTACATGCAATGAAGTCTCCAAATATATACAAACAGTTGATTCATGCAATTAATTCTTTAAAAATAAGTGTTAGTTCCTAGTGCTAGTCGGCCCTAAAAATATTGAAAAACATTGTGTGAGTAATGATGTTAATAATAATGCGAACAAATCATTCTAATTGTGCCAATTAATGGTTAAATCAAACTTAAATAAATAAATAATGCATTCAAATGAGCAACAAATGTGTTTCGAGTGATCAAAATGAGAAGCAATTCTGCAGAAAATGAAAGTCACAAAAATGTTCAAAATAAACATCAAATCAAAAGAATTTAAACAAAAACTCTGTGCAAACAAAATAAAAGTTTCAAAAAACGAAAGAATATAAAACCAGTTCTTACTATTCGTTAATAGATTTAATTGTGAGTTCAACACACTTACCAATGGATTAGTACACAAATGTCTGGCAACTAAATTGAGAATTCGGTGTTTCGCCCTAATCTGGGTCACACATGCGGACCACTACAGAACTACACAATTTCAATGGTTATTGTTGTGAGGGTTTATTTGGAAAATCAATTGTAAACAGAGATATTTGGTGTGAATTTGACAGTTGCTTATCAGTAGATTATCAGTAAATCTATGGTTAAAACTCTATTGTATTCCGCATTTAAATAATAGAAAGGTATAAATCGTTAGTTCATTCGTTGAAATGTGTTATATAATATTAATTTGGATTTGAGTTTAGCTCAAAATTATTCTTCAAATCATTTAATAAAAGTATACAAAAATCAATACTAATTTCAATTAATCTTAAGTTCAAAGTAATGATACAAATAGTGAACAGAAATGCCGACTAAAAGCCATTTGTGTCTAAGACTGCATAATATTATATCAGAATTATATCAAATGGGTTGTTCGATGAGAAATCATGCCGTTCAATGAGATGTTTGTTAATCGATGTATTGTTGGGTCAATACTTACGCTTTTGTAAAAGCAAAACTTGTATTCACATAAAAATTAAGACATTTTAGAATCAGATCCATCGCTCAGATTATATTTGAGAGAAAGGTTAGAAAAATGTTGTCAAAGGGTTGGTTGTAGTTGAGAGGAGTGGAACAGAAGCAGGACTTGAATTACAAACCAATACAAGTCTTATCACAGAGAAAAAGCAATTTTACAAAATTTGACACTAATTTTAGTGTTGGCCCAAAAGATTATTAACAATATTATTATAATTCTATAATTATTTTCAATAAATTAACTCAAATTTGATTATCTTTTGTGCGAAACAACACTAAAACAAATTCTAAAGTTATGTCAGAAAAGAGTTGCAAATGAATTATAACACATATTAAAGGGTTGGAGGTATTAATGAGTTGTGACACTCGTTAGATGTAATTCAAACAATTCGGTCGAAGTGGATGACAAGAGGGCAAAGTATAAAACCCAAGAGCCTATCAAATAAATTAATTCCATGGAATGACGGTTACCATCAATGAACTTCCTTGCTACAAATTTCAATGTTTCATCTAGTAATATGACAGGCAATGAGATCTTCAATACGGCCCACCATTCGTTTACTGTCAACGGACACACCGAGAAAACCACCTGAAAAGAGGTATCAGTTCACAGTTGTTCGCCGAAAGCCATCATTGACTTCAAACAAACAAAACTTACCGAAAGAATGTCGACGTAGAGAATCATGAAGTGAAGGGTCATTGAGAGGACCATCGCTGAGATCAGCCAAATGTTAGTCCAGGGAGGCATTGCTATCAACGACTGATTCTCCGACAGACTGTTTCAATGCCAAGCAATTAGCAAACAATTCATTAATTAATAGAAGTCAGACCAGACCTGTTCATTGCGTTAAGCATTTCAATGGTGACGAGTACTGAGAGGGCCATTGTCATGGGATGCGGGTCGTGGAAAATATTACAATCTATGCCTTTGAAGTTCTCTGCGTCGCCAATACATTGAAGATGATGTGCCAAATGGTAATAAGTCAAATGAGGACCATCCGGGGCAACCATGAACCACCATGCCGCTGCTCCCACTGTGGCGGCTCCGACATAAGCTATCCATTCATTAAGTTATAGAATCATTTTAATTATTGAACATATTTTCATACTTCCGACAGCCATATAACGAAAGAACAGCCATCCGGTGATTAGTGGTTCGTTGGCTTTTCGAGGTGGGCGCTCCATAATGTCGAGATCGGGTGAATTGAAACCCAAAGCAGTGGCGGGCAGACCATCGGTTACCAAATTGACCCAAAGAAGTTGAACAGGAATTAAAGCTTCCGGTAGACCCAGTGCTGCCGTCAGGAAAATACTGAACCATTGAAAATAATAATTAGTATATATTTAAAGCAAACGAATCGATTAATTGCAAGAAATGTCAGAAATGTCAGACCTGACGACTTCACCGATGTTTGAAGAGATCAGATATCGGATGAATTGTTTCATATTGTTATATATGGCGCGCCCTTCCTCTACGGCCGCTACAATTGATGAGAAGTTGTCGTCCGCCAAAACCATTTCGGCAGCAGATTTTGCGACAGCAGTTCCCGACCCCATAGCAATACCAATTTCTGCTTTTTTAAGAGCGGGTGCGTCGTTCACACCATCGCCAGTCATAGCACTGATTTCTCCGTCCGCCTGCAAGAACTCAACTATTTTACTTTTGTGAGCCGGTTCTACACGAGAGAATAATCGAGCTCTTCGGGTGGCGCTCCTTTGCTCATTGAGTGGTAAATCATCGAACTCTCGTCCAGAGTACGACTTTCCAGTTGTGTCCTCGTCTTCACCAAAAACACCAATTCGTCGACAAATAGCCTCTGCGGTAGACTTGTTGTCACCGGTTATTACAATTACACGGATACCGGCGGCCCGGCATCTCACAATTGAGTCAAAGACTTCTTTTCTGGGCGGGTCAAGCATACCGACTACTCCCACGAAAGTCAAGTTAACCTAATTATTGATGAAAATGTTGAAAACTTATAAATTATAATTTTGAGTTAAACCTCGTAATTAATAAATTTTGTGGAATCGATCAAATCCATTTCGTCGGGTCTGGGTGGGTTGTCCAATGTGGCCAAAGCTAAACAACGAAGTGTGTCGCGACCGGTGCCATAATGACGAGTGATATCCAAAATTCTATTTTTCAAGTTTGCAGTCATTGGAACCTTTTTATCTCCAAGCCTTACGTGAGAACATCTGTCGAGCACCCCCTCTGGAGCTCCTTTAACGAACATTTTAGGTCCTGAACCCAATTTGACGGCTTGTTTGGGCACACAATAAGAGCTCATAGACTTCCTGTCGCGGGAGAACTCCAATGTGAACTCCTTTTTCCACATATTCTTAATATTTTGATTGACAACAAGTGCGGCGTCGCGTCTATTGAGTCCTCTCTTTTCGAAATTCCATGGATTCATTTTTTCGGCCAAAACAATGAGAGCGGTTTCTGTGGCCTCTCCTACTTTCTCGAACTGTTGTTTGTATTCATTGAAGTCAATACTGGAATCGTTACACATCGAACAGATGGTCGCCAACTCGAACAGAGTTTCATAATCGGAACACTTGGCTTTATTGCCTTTAAGGAATACCTCACCGATTGGCTCATATGTAGAACCGGTGACTTCGAATTCGTTGAACTCTATATCACTGCCTTCTGCGCTGTTCAACACAAAGAACTAATGGATCGGATAAATAATTGTATAATTTGGTGAGACTTGAAATATCAATGACTTACTCGACTGACTGACATTTGATTCGTAGTGAGAGTTCCGGTTTTGTCCGAACAGATAACTGAAGTACAACCGAGAGTTTCGACTGAAGGCAAGGACCTGACGATCGCATTCTTCTTAGCCATACGCCGAGTACCTAAAGCCAGACAAGTGGTAATCACAGCTGGAAGGCCTTCAGGAATGGCTGCCACCGCCAAAGCGACGGCGATCTTGAAGTAGTAGATGGCGCCCTTGATCCATGAGCCTCCATGTGCTGGGTCATTGAAATGACCGATATTTATGGCCCAAACAGCGACGCAAATCACAGAAATAACTTTAGACAACTGTTCGCCGAATTCGTCTAACTTTTGCTGAAGAGGAGTCTTCACTTCTTCAGTTTCCGACATTTCAGTTCTGATTTTACCGATAGCGGTCTCTAAACCGGTTCCGATTACAACACCCATTGCTTTTCCCGCAGCAATGTTTGTACCCTTAAAACAATTGTTTAGCTCTTTATCGTTCAGTTTTGTTAGTGTTTACCGAAAAAAGAATATTTTTCTTGTCCTGATTGACAGCTCGCGGGTCAGGAATTACATCCGAGTGTTTAATGACTGAAACAGACTCTCCCGTAAGAATCGATTGATCGACGCGAAGAGTTGTGGACAGAATTTTGATGAGTCTTATATCAGCGGGAACTTTATCCCCGACAGATACTTCAACAATATCTCCCGGTACAATCTCTTTGGCTCTAATCTTCTGTACACCCGCTTTGTCGCCCCGAATAACTTTTCCCATTTCTGGCTCATACTCTTTCAAGGCTTCGATAGCGCTTTCGGCGTTCCTTTCCTTAGATTCAGACAATCATTAGATTTGAGTTTAATGTCGAATCATATGAGTGAATACCTGCCAAACACCGACCACTGCGTTAGCGATTAAAATGAGTAATATTACAAACGGTTCGACAAAAGCCGTCACCGAATCTTCATTTTCTTCAAAAAAGGCTAAAATCTAATGATTTTGATGACAAACAAAAAGAGTTAATATTTTTTTATAAAAAATTGTTAAACATTTGTTGAAAACTCACGAATGAGATAATAGCGGCTAATAATAAAATTTTGACTAAAAGATCATCGAATTGTTCCAAAACCAACTGCCAAATCGTTTTGCCTGGACAATATAAACATTAATCATATCATTAAAAACGACAAATCATCGATTGATCGCATTTATTGATCGATGAGTGGAAACATACCCTCTTCTGCCGGCAATTCTGTTGACAACAAATAAATCAATTAATTAGGTTTTAATTAAGAAAACAATTAAATCAATTCAAGTGACAAATGAGAGAATCAGAGCACATGTGATCCAATAGAAGACGTACCGTTTGGTCCATATTTTTCCTGATATTTCTTGACCTGATCCGAGGACAGGCCTTTATCGACGTCGGTTTGGAAGTAGTCGACCACTTCCTGCCAGCTCTTTGCATGAGCCGATTCCATCTTTTAGATGATCACAATTACAATTCAATGATATATTCCTAAAAATACTGATTTAAAAATAGAAAATTAATTTTTGTCTCAATTTTTAGTATAAATTAATCGTCAGTTTCTCTCAATTTGTGACATCACTACAGACATGAGTTTCACTATACGTAACGCCTTCTCATTGGACACAGAATTACATACAAAACACTCTCATTAAGGGCTCGCTTTTGACTCAACTTTTTTTCATAGATTTGGATTTTTTTGTTTTTTGTTTTCACTAATCCTATGATTTTAATTTGATTTTATATACAATCACTTATATATTAATCATTTTAATATTTGCTCAATATATCAAAACTTAAGAATTAATTAGTTATTTACTTTATACAGACCTAGTTTCTGTACCTAGACAGTAAGCTCAGATAAAGATGCATAAAGTGATGCATAAATTATTTCTTGTGATGATCTGAAAACTTTTGATAATAATTTGTTTTATAGAATATTTTGTGAAAAATTGCATTTAAATGATTTTTTATTTTAAATTTCTATTTTAAAAACACTTCAATTCATTGAATGATTTATTGAAAGCAATTTTAAAGTCAAGTAAAATGAAAGCAACACATATGTGAAGCATGAAAAAGAGAATTCCGGGGATGTCATTTGAGCCTGGTTCGATAGCTACAGTTGTGTCGAAGCAGTCAATCAAAACTATCTGCAGTAATGTTTGTTTTTATCTCAATTAAGTGAAGAATGGAAAATATAATTAATAATAATTTGTGTTAATCAGTAAAATGACGTTCAACTGTATGTTAGGTAAGGCGTTACCAAACACTGAACCATCATTTCCTCAAATGTGATTAGACTATACCTAACACTTATATGACGTGCTTTAAGCACAGGTTTTCTTAACTACTTTGTGAGACGAATTTCAAATTATTTTGGACGCATTTGAAGGCAAATACTATTAATAAATATCAAATGAAAAACAAAATTCTATTCGCATGTTATTAAAAAAAATTAGCAGCTCTTGAGTGCAATCCTTTTGCATTCCATTTGCAAACTAATTAATAGTTTGACGAAACCCTTTTGTTCACTCAAATTAATTACTAGAATATTCTTCAATTATCAACGCTTTAATTCGATGACAAGTTATATAGAAATTAATTGAAAGATTTAAACCAAAAATAAATTTGGATTAAAATATTGAAAAATAAACAAAAGTTTGGGAAATGAAAACTCAGATTCAGATTCGCCTTAATTTCGAGAAAGTTATGGCTTTTCTATAAATAGTTTGCAAATATATTTAGACTTAAGACCGTTATTGTGATCACACGTTATTTTCAAGTCTTTTCTTCTTTCAAATGTTTTGGAATTTGTTATACTAAGCAAGCACACTTTTACTCATTTACTATTGCTATTGGTATTGAAGGACAAATAGCTAAACATTGCAGTGGAATCTATTTCGCCAACACTTCACTGTGTGAAAACGAACAAGCATAAATGCTTCATACAGCTGCATTTGATATGACAATCATTTAACAAATTAAATTGATGGTGCTCTTTTTAAAACTTTGAGTGCATTCACAAAAAGTTGATTTGTAAAAAGTACTCTGAAACATTTAAATGTTTTATCATTTTTAGTATATTTATCGCCTTATTATTTGATTTCATTTTTAGAATTGCATTATTATTTCCAATCATTTATTATATTCTCATTGCTATTATAGGAAGTGCTCAAGTTATTTTTGTATGCCAGAAAACTCAAATTGGACAATTGGAAAATAATAGTGAGGTTGCAACATCTTGATGCTTATAAGTTTTAATGTTTACATAATGTTTACATGTTCACATTAATCTAGTAGAATAAATAAGAACGCATTGCCTAGGCATTTTCTGCTAAATAAAAACTCATCAGTGACAATCATCCATGATTCAATTATGAATTGGAAGTCATCTTTTAAAATCTATGTTTAAGTCGATCTTTTATGTATTTATGAACTCTAATAGTAATTTAATTCTAACCAAATGAAGAATGAATTGAAAACTTACCGTAAAAATTGAAAATTTCCTAAATATCGAAAACAAATATAAGAGAAGACAATCGAAGATTTATTGTAAACTTTGATCCATAGTTCAAAGACACAAATCAAAAGGTGGCGAAAATAAAACTAAAGACAAATAACTGTCTTTAGAGTTATTGACTATAAGTTTTGATAATCCAAATGTGAAGTCGATGTGAACTGCACTACAATTCACTACAAAACCAATGAATAAAACTTGAAAAGAGATGAACACAACTTTTAACTAAAGTTTATGAAAAAGTGTACGCCTTCTCTGATGTGCGCTTCTGGTGGCTGACAGTTAACACATAGCGAACCACTGATTAAATTCGTGAACTATAGAACTGATGTGACATCAAAACGATGAGACACGAAGACAATGACGCGAATCTCAATGTAACAAATGGTGAAAAAGTTTGGTTCAGCAAAATATTCTTTACTCAAAGATTAAATATCTTAACATTACTTCAATTAATAGCCATATCACAAAAGCCTTCTATTTTTAGTCGCAATAATATTAATGATAATATCAAGAGCAAAAGTCTTTCATTGTGTTTTATGATTATTCGTTTGAACTCTAATTAATTTTAATATTTCTTATAATGCATTTGAGTATAAAAATTTGATTTTTCCTCAAAGGGGGCAAAAAATCACAAAATTTTTTGGCAAAACCACCTCAACCTTCAATCCTAGGGCTAGAGTTCTAAAAATGTTATGTTAGGAGTTCTCTCTTTAGAGTCAAGAATTTTTGGTAATTGCAAAGCGTGACGAACACTCTCTATCTCAAGATTATACCAGTTCTCAGTTATAGACCAGAATTGCCACCAAATCATAAGATAAAACTTTACTCTATTTTGTATTAAACTGTAAATGTATTCAACCTTTTGATAGATAACCAAAAGATAATTATATTTTGGTTACTCTTTTAAAAAGAGTCTTTTTATATAAGAATTGGCGCTCAAGACTTGTGTACGAAATTTAATATTTGCTAGACTTAGACTTTATAGGCTTTCAATAATGAGGAAAAGGATTACTCTCTTATTGTAGATTATGGGCCATTCGCCCGATTCAATTACCATTCAATTGTCAACAAATACATGTACATATAACTTTGTACTGAACATTTTCTAGGCAAACTATATCTCAATTGTAATATTCCAATTAAAGTCAACATAAATGTGATGCTTAAGAATTATAATATAGATTTTTTACACAAACCAAAAAAGGTTTATCTATTTATAGTATCATCTTGTGTATTTTACTTTCAATTCCTGATAATTAGGTATTACAAATAAGTTGTATAATTGAGTGAAAATTATTGTTCAATTAATATGAGACCTATTTATTTATAAATTGTTTTAATCGATGACGTTATTAGATATCAATTGAAACACTCGAAGGGATCAAAATATCAATCAATTCAAACGCTATTAAGATAGTGAATGAGATTTAAGTCAACGAAATCACAATATTAACAATTAATTGGAATTTTGTAATCAGTTATCGATTTATTTTTCATCGTAAACAATAGATGAATGCATTTTCACATCAATTGCATTAGTCTTCGGTTTCATAATCAGAAGAGTATTTAACCATTGATTTAAACACACGTCAGATATATTCAAATGATATTTAAATTATCAAATTTAAATTGTATCCGAAACAAAAATGGACATGCGTCTCTTTAATGTATATTATTCATGATTTGCACGAATAGTCAAATATTAAAATTCACATAAATACGCTTATAAAAGCTTCTTTCTTCGTTTTTTCCGTGATCAAGTAGTACTATATCAGGGATGCCCAAGGTCAGCGGCTCTAGGGGGGGGGGGTCTAGAAGGGTAGTTTTCCAAAATTTTTCTAGGGGGGGGGGTCTAGGTGGTAGTAAAATGGCAAACGGAAATGCGTAAAATGATCGGAAGTCGGCAATTTTGTCTTAAATTAGCTATTATTAACCATTTTCCATTGAAAATTAAGCTTAAATAACGTTAAATACACTAATAATTCCATTTGAAGTGCTAAATTACTGAAAATGGCGCACCAAATGACGGTTTTTTGGGTGGAAATTTAGGGGGGTATACCTGTAATGTTAAATTTTTCAAAATTCTAGGGGGGAGGGGTAAAGCCAAAATTTTCGATTCAAGACCCATACCCCCTTGGCCATCCCTGGATATATATTGATTACACCCTAGAAACTATTTGTTACTGGCAAACTATTATAAATTCATTATATATAGAATACCTAAAATTTTGCTTTGCTTATTTTAATCTCGAACATTTATTTTAGATATTAATAAAATTTTGTGACAATGAAAGTATTATTTAAAAGAAAATTAGAGATGTTGATCAAATTTATCCTCACACTACTTTGTGCGACAGGTCTTTTATATCAGACAAATGAGTTGTTTAATCAGTATTTCAGTGGCAAAACAGTGGTTTCACTGAATTTGGGACGACTTCCCAGTGAAACACTGCCCGCACTCACGTTATGTACTCCTAATTACTGGTCAATGAGAAAGGC
>JAQGCS010001362.1:0-14247 GCA_034702105.1 Fuscozetes fuscipes | reverse complement strand
TCATTGATATGTGTTTTGTTTATGTACAATTTACAATTCTTTATAAAATTATATTTGAAGTCGCTTAAATGAGAACGGAAATTGAAGCGGCTTGGATTGGCAAGCGGGTTTGCCAAGCGTCAATGAGAACAGCATATAACTCAATTAGTTATAAATTATTGAAAATTGTGGACACTTTTACAATTTCTTCAGATAGAGGTTTCTCTTCCTAGATGGAGATTTTTTTCAAATTTAGTCAAGAATTTTTAGGGGACGGTTTAACGCCTACAACCCTGATTCATTTCAAATTAAAAATTCATTTAAATCTTGTTTAAATGGTAATTGAATCAATTTAAAATTTAACTTTTTTATTTTCTCACTTTACATCAGAGATGAGGAGAGGGGGTATAGCCCAAATACCCCCTGGTTTTTGAGCTCGAGGAGACCCTCTAGATTCGAAGCAAAGCGGACTCCCCCCGGCCGCCGAGCGAAACGAGGTGGTAAATATTTGGAAAAAATTATCTGTCGCTACCCTCCCCCCTCTCGAAATTTTGGAGAGTCCGAAAAAAGTGTGTGACCCTTTGTGCTTTTTCCGGCGAAAATACCCCCTCCTATGCCCCTTGATTTTTTGGTCTGAGAAACTCCCTAAGGTAGGCCAGTCCCCTACTTTACATGTAGTATCGACTTAATTTGATCTGACAAAGTTTTATCTGAGAAAGTTATGTAAATTTCTTAATATATGAGTGAATATTGAATTTAAAATGCGATTATATATCAGTTTATATACATTTCTGTTAAATAAATCAAATAAATGGAATTATAAATGAAATTCTTTGAGATTAAAGTTAGCCTCAAATTGTAATAATAGGAGCGAAACGAATGACATTTGAATGTCAACACATATGAGGAATAATTTCAATAATTTCCAACTTAAATACAATTCATGGAAATGATTGATTAGAATGAGTCTGAATATGGTGTTCATTGAGTCTTCCATAGTTGTCGTCCTACGTTCCCAAACACCTACTTTTGCCTAAGAATGGAGTACTTTTAGATTCATCTCAAAAAGGCATCAAATCTTTTAATAATATGCTTGAAGTTCATAATTGGCGTCATTCAGTGCTGGCAATCGAAATATCCTTGTAATTGACGGCACAACTCCTAACTTAGTCGAAATAGTTTACAGAATAGCGAACTCGACATTAAGTGAAGGCTTTCTCAAAGAATACAATTAAACGAATTGGTAGTCAATTCTAAGTTTAATGTCGTGCGCTTTGTAACGGATTAGCCCTGGCATCGATTGTTATGCTGTGCTGGTAGTGATTTTGATCAACAGGTGGTTAACTTTTACTTGATTTGTGCGATTTTTAAAATTCTTCTCAATTGCTGTAACACCAGATGTTTCGGAGGCATCGCTACAGAATCAGATGCGATCGAATGGGTAATTGTTTGGCATGGTTTCGGCCCGTTTCCAATAGGCCTAGATTCAAGCCAAGAGATAGATTTGATAATAATCTTATTACATCAGAAACCAGTAAGAGTTCAGTCCATTGCTTTGATTGTTATCTGATCTCTGATTAAATATTTAATCAAATCAGTACTCATTTGAATTGAAACCAATTTATAATATTATTATATTTCGTTTTGTTGTTTTCATGAGTTTATTATTCAAATCCATTATATTTATGAATTGTTTTGCATTTATCCCATCGCTCAGAATCTGATGCACTGGTTCTGCAAAAAATCAATTTTTTAATTGAAAGTAATTCGTGGGAACACAGAACTGAAAAATTTGCCGCCAGTAAAGCTCGACTAAATCCCCGACTTGTGGTCAGAAGAGGAACACCTTTTGAACTGAAGCTCACTTTCCAACGGGAATATAAAAGAAGAGACGATGTTATAAACTTGGTCTTCACAGTCAAAGGTATTGCAAAAATGTTTGTCTGAGTTAATGATATTTTTATTTTCATGTAATTTAACGACATTTAAGTTATGCTAAGTTTTGTCACAACCGATCAGATGCTGAAAACAGCGCTCACTCAAAGACCACACAAATAACAGTTCCCGTCTTCGATGACAGACATTCATCGAGTGTTTCCATTGTATTGGAAGATGAATGGAACGCCAGAATCATTAAAGTCGAGGGATTCACTGTTTCAATGGAAATATCGTCCTCACCCAACGCTATCATTGGAGAATACTTAATCAGTGTTGACACCAGATCATTGAGCCGTCGGGCCTTTCAGTCAAACCCCATTAAACAGACATTCATTCTTCTGTTTAATCCATGGAATAAAAGTATAATTTGTTTAAAATGCGAATATTTGTCAATTAATGTTATTCTAACTTCAAAGGGGATTCAGTCTTCTTAAAGGACAGGGAAGGCAGAGAAGAATATATTTTGAATGAAAGTGGAATTATTTGGAGAGGAACTCATGAAAAGATGAAGCCGACGCCTTGGAATTTCGCTCAGGTATGTCTCAAATTACTTGAACTCTTCTACTCTGTATATGATGTGCTCTTATTAAAAAAAATATCCTTCAATTGAAACTTTTTTCAATCAATTCTTACATTTGAGTGCTTTTAATCTAAGCCTTAATTATAATGTCTTTGAAATCGCCTACGAATGGGTGGTTTTCTCTCAATTGAATAGATATACCAATTGAATAGGTACAAGTTACAAACAAATAAAATTAATTCTTTTCCGTTAAATTCATTATTTGTTTTCAAATAAAAAACATATAAATTAGGAAATTATTAAAAATGCTTTATTTGTCGTATTAATACCAAATAAACTAATCATTTGAATACTTTTTGGGTATTTATTGACGAAATCAGTTATCAAGCGTTTTATTATGGAAAGTAAGCTTTTCTCGCCTTAAAGTGTTATAGCACTAAACTAGCAATTTGATTTAGGCGTTTCCAAATAAAATGATACAATAAAATAATCACTCGATTGTCAACAAATAAATCCAGAGAATAAACAATCATTTCTTTTGAAATTCAAATAATGCTTTGTTTTATTAAATCATTTTTTCTTTCATATATAGTTTGAAGAGTTTGTCCTCGAAGCGAGTCTTTATGCCTTATCGAAGGTCGGGCGTCTGAATGTCACCGATAGGTCTTACATATTTTAAGTGAAAATTTTGATTGTCAACTATCGATTAATTGATTTAGAAATGATCCTATTAAAGTGTGTCGACACATATCAGCCATTGTCAACAGCGTTGATGAAAATGGCATTATGGTCGGCAACTGGAAGGAAGATTTCAGTGGTGGCACAGCACCTACTGATTGGCATGGTAGTGCTGCTATTATGCAACAGTTTTATAAAACTAAAAGATCAGTAAAATTTGGTCAGTGCTGGGTCTTTTCAGGACTTTGTGCTACGAGTAAGTGTCTCAACAATTGTATTGCTATAGTGCTGTATTTTAATATTGATTTCTCAAACGAATGAATACCCGTTCAGTTACGCGATGTATTGGAATACCATCTCGTGTTGTAACAAACTATCAGTCGGCTCACGACACGCACAGCAGTATCACTGTCGACAGGTTTTTCGATGAAGAAGGAGAGCCTATTAAAAGTCTCAATACTGACTCCATCTGGAATTTTCACTCTTGGATTGAAGTCTGGATTAAAAGACCTGATCTCGCCTTTTCTGGATCTTATGACGGATGGAATGTTATCGGTATTTAGTGATTAGATGAAAAATTTTCAGAACTTACCTTAATCTATGTTACTCTAAGATGCAACTCCTCAGGAACCTTCTGATGGTCTCTATCGATGCGGTCCAACGAGTGTATGGGCCGTAAAGAACGCAGAAATAGACAAACATTACGATGGAAAGTTTGTTTATGCCGAGGTCAACGCAGACGAAGTCTTTTGGCTTTCTTACGGTCCCAAACAGCCGGTTAAACTCATTTCTCAGTCAACTGATGCGTAAGTTTAATCATTAGTTTCTGACATATTTTTAATTCAATGAATTTAAAAATCTTTCAGAATTGGATTAAATATATCGACAAAAGCTGTTCTTCGAAATACTAGAGTAGATATCACTGACAACTATAAACACACAGAAAGAAGTGCTGAAGAAAGGGAGACAATGATTAGAGCCCTTCGGATGTCTAAAAACCAATATTCTCGTTATTATCTCAATGAGAACTTTGAAGACATCAAATTCGAGTTCTTACTTCTGGACGACGTTGTCATCGGAAAGCCTTTCACTGTAAGCTCACAATCGTTTAAATTGAATATTATTCTAAAAATTAATTTATCGCATAACAGGTGAGACTCAATATGTATAACAAGAGTAATAAAGTCTATAGTGTTAATACCGTAATCGGGATTAGAAGCACATTATATACCGGAGTAACCAAATCTGTGGTTAAAAAAGATCGAAAAGATATAAGAGTTGGGCCAAAAACAGGTAATTTTCTTATTCTGTCAAACACTCAATTATTTCTCGACTTTTTTTATGTGAAATTTGATTTCAAGTTATGTAAACCTTTTTGAAGTTAAGCCAAAAATAATTAATTTTTCGAAAACTATAGTGGAAAAAACTATATGCGCTTCACATTGATTCTTGTATAGTATTTCAATAGTGACTTTTGAAAAAATACTATAATAATAGTATTACAGTTTCGCGCGAATAATACTTTAATCAGTTTAGACATCAATCACTTTTCAAGACTATTAGAGTAATTATGAAGTCCGTTATGAAGAGCCTTTGCCGTAATTCTATTGTCTCTCTATTCCTATTCGGTATTCTGGTGGCAATAGTTGCGATCATATGTGTGTCATTTGTATTAGTCATATACCCGCCTTACAGTTTGGTTCCGAACGGAAATTATACGATCCAAAGACATACTATTACTCTAGGAATCAAATATTACGTCAAAAATCATTTTGACGAGAGATTCGGCCGAAGATTAAATGCCATCGAAACAGAAATTGAGTCACAATTTTTGGGAAAATTGTATGAAAATTGCTTAAAAGAATTGCAGAATAAAAGAAATTTGATTTTGGGGGCCATCGCTTTCGCAGATGAAGAACTCAAGCAAAAGGCGAGACTTCTTCAATTGAATTCGTGTCCACAATTCGAGTTTTAAAAATTAGAAGAATTGATTCAAACCCACTTTTCAAATTGCATTCAATAAATTCTAAGGCATTTTATTCGTTTACATTTTATTATAAATATATTAACATTTTTATTTCTCTCATTTATTCATATAATTAATTCATTTGACGGCTTATATTATGAGTGTTTAGTTATTTTTATTCATAATTAAGATCTCATTAGTCAGCAAATTGTCATAAAGTGTTGCGAAATAATCACATTTTAAACATTTCTAATATAGAGGAAGAAATTGTCGTTTTAGTCACATATGAAGAGTATGAAAAACATTTGGCGGACCAGAGTCTCTTCAATATCACTGTTATGGCAAATGTGATCGAAACAGATTTTCAGGTGAATTCACTTAATATAGAAAATATAGAATAGCTGATGCACCACTGATGGCCAAGGGGGTATTGCCTGAATGCCCCCCCAATTTTGAGTTCGCTAGACCCCCTTGAGATTGCGGCTCAGGACATTCCTGACGAATTTTACCTTATTCCTCCTTCATATTTTCGCCGCCGAGCGAAGCAAGCCGGCCATTTTTTCTTTACTTTATTCCCCTTTATTCCCTTTATTCCCACTTTTTAGCTCTGATCACCTACTAAAAACCCTCCCCTATACCCCCTGAACGAACTTAGCCATCACTGGAACAGCACCAAAGTGTTAATTCTTTTGCAGTACTACGCGATGGATGACTTCAGAGTAAGAATGCCTGACATCATAATACAGACAATCGGAGATGTAATTCAAAGCAAACCATTCACTTGTAATGTATTTTTCATAAATCCTTTGCCAAAATCTCTGACGAAAGGTACTAAAGAATTGTTTGTTTCAAATCTAGATTTTTATAGAATGTATTATATGTTTGTAGGAGTCTTCACAATAGAAGGACCCGACTATTCAAATAGATTACGCATTCCTTTGAAAATGTAAGCCATTCGACATTAATTTAATATCCATTCTAATCATCAACTCTTCTATTTATCAAAAGGCCCGTATTTCCAGGAACAGAGGCCAGGGCTTCGTTCACTCTCACACCTAAGAACTCAGGCGAGCGAACGATTGTCGTAAAATTCGTTTCCAATGAACTAAAAGATGTGGATGGATTCAAGAACATTAGAGTTTCGCCCAGTTTTCCTACTTATCCCTATAATAATAACGATTATAATGAAATCGACAATTGATCTTTATTTTTCAACTAAATACCCAAGGTTATTTCTTATAAAGGCATCTATTTGAAAGTCTTGAAAAAATGATCTATTTTTACACTCAAAGAACTGCTTTTTATTGAAATTTCCGAATAAATACAATAATTTGTAAGAAGTGATAAATCAATATATTTGATGACAATTCGAAAAATACTGAATAAATATTTACATTAACTTTATTTGAGATAAGCATTTACCCCGAACCCTCAAATTTCCCTTCTAGGAGAAGCTCGATTTTAGGTATTTTTGAGAAGACAATGGGTTTCCAAGGGGTATTTGTCGTCCAAGTCCCCTCCTGAGAGCACTCTATATGTCTATCTTTGGTAAATTTTTCTCTATTCAGCTTTAAATGGTATAACTTGTACATTTGACTTCACTTGTACATTTCATGAAAAATACATTTTAAGTTATCAAGAGTAGCACAAAGCTTCCACCAAAAAGCGGCTGGTAAAGTTTTTAGAAAAATTACGAACACCAGGTCCTGTTACCTGTCCTTTCTAAGATTTGACTTTATCCCTTGGAGGGGAAAATGTGAGGGTTCGACTTATTTAAAACATTTTTACAATATTTGGTCCAATTTGTTATTCGATTGATATTTTGAATCTCAATTTGTATGAGAAATAACCCAAACATTGAAAAGTGGGCGCAAAACACAAAACAAAATTCTTTGAATGTATTTTACAATAAGATTCAAGAATCACATCATTTCCTTATTATTGTCATCTTATTAAGTTAACACAAATACATTTGAAAAGGAATTATTTAATTTTCCTTGGTAACACCAAAAAATTGAATGGATATTCGAAAACGCTGTTCTTTTGTTTAGTTTCAAGCTCATATTAATAGATTTTGAAAGAATACTGTATTAGAGTATTAAGCATTGATAGTAAAATAGTAAAAATTTAACAATAATTAATTAGCAATTTGAAATTACTAATCAAAGCAAGATCAGTTTGAACACATTACTGTTTACCATCTTGGACAGCTTCAGATTAAATTCACTCTATCATAACAATTTTATTAATTCAATTTTCATTGCAATGATTTGAATATTTGTAAAATTATTGACTTTTTTGTCACTCCAGTCAGAAATTGATGGCATATTCTGTGTTCAAAATCAGTCATAAATAGATTTTAAATGCATTGAAACAAATGTTGAATCAAATAATAAAATACCTGAATCTCAACTTGGCTTTCAATATAATGAGAGATTATAGAGAGCAGAAAGGCTTTGCCTGGATCATATTAGATGTACATCCTAATGGTAAATGAGCTAGTCTTAAGAGGAAATCGGTCACTTTGGAGAAACACGAACAAAATGCACTGAATGGAGATAACAAGACATAAAGTTGACACGAAAACAAACCGATGGGAATGGCTATGAACAACATCACTGCTAACCAGAAGAATGTCCAAACACATTGTGTTAGGGGGGATGGCATCTGTCCGACAGACACAGAGGCTGTGCCCTGTGTTGATGGATGTATTTGTGGCAAATGGTAAGCATTTCTTCTGTTGTCATAAAAGACAATTGGATTTACACTATTGGATGCTCCGAAACTCTGGTTCGCATTTCTAATAAGCGGGACAATCACATGATTAGAATGCATGACAATGAGCTTTCAATATAAAATGAACCTGCAGGCAGTGGCTTCTAAAAGGACAGGCGCTAATTTCCACATAATTTTCTCGCGATATTTAATTCAAACAAATATTTTGATTAAAAGAGTTTCGAAGAGTCTGTCGAATGAGTGTAAGATCTGATGAGTTGACACTAAGCACCGAATGCAGACATTAGTGGTTTGATGAGCACTGAAGACAAAGAACTGTACGACAATAGTGTAGATAAACAGATTAAACAGATCTTGCCATCTTTTTGGAACAAAAAATGTCAGTCTTTGAAAAAACGATAAACTCTTAAATTGTTTGCATAAAAAACAAGATTTTTGTTGTAATGCTGTGCTCTCAGCTATTTTCGGATTAGAGGACAAACCACTAAATTTAGAAACACTTCTCTCTCTTCACAAATACTCGAAATTAAAATTTATTCAAATGATTACAAAGTTTGCATTTTTTTCGATTTCTATGACAAATTGCTTTCACATTAATTCACAACTTTTGATAATATTTGTAAATATTCGCCGTCTGTTTGGATTAACACTAAAAATGTTAACCAGTTTTGGTTTTCCAAGAATATAATTAAAAAGTGATATTACTTTCACTAATTATCAAATTTTTGCGAATCCACTCAAAAGTTTTATTTTTCTTTAATCTCTAAAACAGAGCCTTTTTATTGACTGCGTTTTCGGCACATTTCAGGGGTAAATGAATACAATAGTCGAGCAGAAATTTCATCGTTTTAGACAATAGTCCGCACGATTGGAACGGCTGTAGAAACACATAAATAGTTGACATTAAAAATCCAAATGGAATTGCGATCAAAAATAACACTAAAATCCAAACCAATGAAGTGATTATTGAAACAAAAGACATTCTGTAGTATTCTGAGCACAGAATCAAATACAGAATACTCTCATCAAAACCGAATACTCTCAACGAGTAATGAATTTTTTTTCGCTGAAATTCAAACTGATTGCTAACTTTTAGAACTCAACCTCTCTTTCACTTCACAACCAATTATTTTGAATACATTTTTTGCTTTTAAAAAATTTGCATAAAGCGTTTTGCAAATGTTTTGGCAAACTTTGAAGACTGCGCTCAAAGACCTGTCACCAAAATTTCAAGTTCTCTCTGACTCGGATATAACTTTTGTTGCCTCCAACTTAAATAATACGAGAAAAAGGAAAAATTCTTTTAAAAAATTAAAAACAATTTAATTTAATTTTAGAAGAATTATATTTAAATAAATACTTAATTACCATTGAAAGCAACAAGACTCATTTAATTTATAATAAAATATACCAGATAAGAACACCATTGGTGGCATTTATGATCTTTTACCTTAATGAAACTTTTTTTAATGAGAGGTGAAATTACATGCTAACCAATCATTTGGTAGCACCAAAATCTTTCCCTTAATCAAGACTTCTTGGGTTACTAATGAGCTGGGATGCCCAAGCTTTTCGACTCTAGGGGGGGGGACAAAAACATTTAGGGTTCGCCTTTGAGCTTTTTTCCGAAATACGAGCTGCTTCGCTCGGCGGCGAGAGGGGTTTTGCATAATTTTTCAACTCTAGGGGGTCAGCGAGCAATCCCCCTTGGACATCCCTGTTAATAAGAGACTTACTATATATAAATGGTTAGTTGATTGTTTAATTAATTTTGTAAACATCAAATTCTTATGATTTTTTTATGTTTTGGAGATCAATAAGCACGAATTTTTCAAAAGGGGCTTTACCTGTGGGACTTTTCAAAATTTGTTGAATTAGGGAATGCGTTTGGCTAATCCACTTGACTATCATTAGGTTTACTAATATACAGTATTGGGCAAAACATATTGTATTAGCTGAATGAGATACAGTTTAGGCTCTTTATAAGAAGACTTTTATTAAGTTAAATAAAATTATCTAATATATGGCTCTATATGGTGCCCTTCACATGCGATTGTATGACACAATGGCTCAATCGAGTTTCTTCTACTTAGATAAGAGATCAAAAGATAATCCACTTGTTTACTATAACTTGCCTAATCTGTATTGAGCTTTGCTTCCATTGAACTTAAATTGTAATACAACATGTCATGCCCTATACTGTACCTGGTATATTGGTAATTAAAACTTAATAGAGAATTCAGTTTATTTCAATAAAAGTTTGAATAATATAATTGAAAGCTTTTATGTCATTTGATATAATTTTAAAAAGGATTTAAACAAACTTTGGACAGAAATTCGTAAACAGTGTTCAAAATTAGTAATATTTTGAGTGATTAAAAATAAAGTTACTTGATAATAAAGATTTAATTTATTATCAAATTAATGATAGTAAATTATCAAATAAGTCATATTCTTGTAATTATGTTTGCTTTCGACTAATTTTTGTAAACAAAATCATATCAATTGATAACTAATTGCAATTCAAACAAATTATTTGATTCAAGTGTTTATCTCTTTTTAATAGAAAATGAGCCGAAAACAGATCGAAAGTTCAATAGTTATCTGATTTAGAATCACATAAAATGGAAAATCATTTTGTTTACAACCATTTCAATCATTTAATACTTTAATAAGTAATCAATAGATTTACAAAAATTTAAATAAATCTTCAAAATGAGAGTCATTTCCATAGATATGAAAGAATGGATTAAAGACAATAAGAGTTATTTCATTCCTCCCATTTGTAACAAAATGATGTAAGTTTTATTAAAACTGTCAAGGACTCAAGTGAACAATTTTGTTGTAATTATCAGGCACAACACTCAATTGAAGGTGTTCTTCGTGGGGGGACCCAATCAACGCAAGGACTATCATATCGAAGAAGGAGAAGAGGTCAGACCATAAGTTTCGTTTGATTTTCATTAAATTCAATTGTTCTCAATTAGTTTTTCTATATGATCAAGGGAGATATGTGCTTGAAAACCATCGAAAAAGGAAAGCCCAAAGATGTAGTCATTAAAGAGGGACAGGTATTCTTACTCCCCCCGAAAGTACCACATTCACCCCAAAGATTTTCCAACACTATCGGTTTGGCCAAATGTAAAATTAATGTTTGCACTTAATTAAAAATCTCCTAATTTATCAAGGTCTTGTAATAGAGCGAGTGAGATTAAAAACAGAATTGGATGCTCTTCGTTATTTTGTTGAAGATTCCACTGATATTTTGTATGAGCGCTGGTTTTACTGCGAAAACTTGGGAACACAATTAGTGCCGATTATCAAACAATTTGAAGCCTCACAACAATACAAAACTGGAAAACCAATGGAGGGTCAGTTTTTTTAACTTAAACGTAGTACCTTGCGAAAGTATTAAAAATGACTGAAGACTGCACTATAATAATCTACATGTTAAACATATTTACCATGCCAAATTTTATTGGCATTTTTTGCCCTCAGCAATTTATAAGATTTTCGTTAGAAAAGTATTTCGATTAAGTAGCTAATAATTAGTAAGAATAATTAATTTCAATAAAATTCAAAACTTTAGATTCAAGGTTAGTTGCAGCACCTTATGATGATGACCAGACTACACAATTGATGACACCTTTCCATTTGGAAGAATGGTTTGAAGACAATCAAAGAGAAATCGATGAAAAGGGGTTCAAACAATTATTCGGCGCTCATTTTCAGTCAAATATCAGAGTTTTTGGAGGAAATCAAACGCATGTATTGGACACCGATTTCGAGGTTTTTATCCTACAACTGGTCAGTCATTCATATTTAGAATCAAAATATATATACTTATGTAAATGTATACAAATTTGGGTTGATTTTAATTTAGAAATCATTTTACAAATTTGCCAATTTTTGTATCTTGAAAAGTATAATGGTAGAATACGAAAGAGCAACTTCAATATATTTTATATTTCTGATAAGAGATGGCAGCACTAAAACAGTTAAAAAGTTGTTTGCTGTCAGAATGATCTTGGAACTTTAGCTTTTTTAATTTATTAGAAGTTTGATTAGATTAGAAACAAAGATTCAATTCAAGAGCATAAATAAAAGTTCAATGAAACTTTTTTTGGGAGGAAAATAGTAATCGTAACCGAATTGATGCAAAAATTGTTGGCAGAGGACAGCCTTACAATCGATAATAGATTTTAAACAAACTATTGGATAATAAAATGCAAAATTGAATATTTAGGCAAAGAATTATTCGTTTTGAACCATTGACCCCACTATTAGTCTTACAAATGAGGCGACAATTTCCCCGCTTTTGTCATTAAGTCATTTAAATTGTGATTTTCCTCAAACAGAGAAACAGTGCGAACATCAAATTGGATTCAAAGTGCGAGTCCTTAGAGGAAGGAAAGACAGTACTCATATCTAAAGGACACGGGTATGACATTACTCATTGAAATGTCACTAAACAACAATTGAAACATTGATCTCAAATCGATATCCTATTGATTGCCACAAATGACTCTAATATGAAAATTGACCCACAATTTAATGGACCAAATATAGAATTATTGCACAAATTATTACATCTATTGATTCATAAAATTTGAGAAAAGATAGTAATAGAGTCGACAATGAAAACGTTTGACCTCTAATGGCGTGCAAAACAACATTACTCTAAAACTCAGAAAAGTTTTTGAATAAATTTTATATATCGAACAGTCGGTTAAAGCTCTTTATGGCTAATGTTAGGCGAAAGTTGCCATTAAGTCAATGAAACTTATCTTTTGATTCTATAAATATTCTAAACTCGAAAAGTACTGTTGAACTCAAAGGTGTTCCCAATTCTCAATTTAACTCTCATTCAAGAGTTCAGATCAAAAGTCAGTTCAATCGCTTTTCACTAAATTTTATTCTAAACCCATATTCAAAAAAAGAATAAAAACATAGATCAGATTTCCTCGATCAATTTCACCCTGAAACTATATAATGAATCGTTGAATATATATTTATCTGGTATATTTTCCTTTTATTTGAATCCAAGTTTCCGATTCGGAATAGGAGCTAACAAGCTAAACTTGCAATCCAAGTTTATAGCAATTGTGCAAGATTCATGACTCCATACCCATCCCTAAGGAATTGTCTGCCATTATAAATGTCTGTTTGTTTATAGATGTCTGGTGAAGTCGGTTCTTGGAAGCTATACTCTGGCGGTTTCAATGCTATCTCATAAATGACAATACATTTCCCAAAATCAATATTAACCCAAAAATTCAAACAAAGGGATCGTCATATCGACAGTCAATATAACAATCAGTTTCCAAAATAAACTTTTAGCCATTAATTGCAAGAAATTCTGTATTAATCGCAGCTATTATTTGCTCAAAATTTTTATTTTAAACTCAATTTTAAGATAAATAAACACTTTTTAATATTAAAAACAAGGTTTGGATCAAAGCAATAGGCACTACATCTATAGCCAAAATTAATTTGCTTCTCTCAATTCACCCAAGAATATGCCCAAATCCTTAGGAGGAAGAAATTTAAAAATGTCCAAAGTATTCACACAACTTTAGCAAGCTATTATTGTACATACTGAAATATGTTGTTTTAAATGAGATCCAGGAAAGTTTTTTCTTTAAAAAGCAATATAAGAACAAATGTCTCATTAAAATCAGTTCTGAAAAAGAATAAGATTTGTAACTCTCATTATTTGGCAAAAAGGAAGAAAGGATTCTTAGCAGTGATGTCCGAGGAATGCATGATCAATTGATATTCCACCACAAATACTTAGCCCTCCTATTGGTAAAGGATATCAAATTAGCCTTACTCTTGCCCCTATTTAAAGCCCATTACGAATCACCTCGAAAGCCAATTAGTCGAGCCATCAAAAGTGTTGGACATCACTGAAAGTTAATAATGAAACCAATATACGAATCATGGAATTCATTCCTCTGTCTGTCATTCATTTGATGTCACATTTCAACAGAATATTCTTAATTAAATGCTTTTTTTCTGCGCGTATTTGAGTTTCAAATGACTAACGAGTTGTCAAACGTTTGCATTCGTTATTGAATTGAATTACTTCTTATTCAGAGATACAAAAAACAAAAAAAAAACTTAAATATAGATTTCCAATTGTGTCGCGCGTTCTCTATTCTGTGTCATTGAATGATTCAACACACATATAGCTGTGATATACGACAACACCAGTTATAAAAGCCTAAGATATGGTATTCCTCTTTCTCTCCATACCCATCTCCTACTCCTCTCAGTGCTCTCTATTCTCTTACAGTTCCATCCGATGAACAGTTATTTCATTCTTTTCTATACATATCTGATAACAGAACTGATAATAGAAAACAAATAGTAATTAGGAATCAAAATATTCTTTGAATTCTTTATATACAGTCAGAGAAGAAAATAT
>JAQGCS010001361.1:0-14251 GCA_034702105.1 Fuscozetes fuscipes | reverse complement strand
ATTTATAATTTCAAAGTTTTGGTAATAATAATAATAATAATAATAATAATAATAATAATAATAATAACAATAATAATAATAATCATTTCAATACAAAAATTTAAATTTCTCAGTGATTTCAAAACAAAACAAATTTTACATTGTAGAAGCATGGTAAATCGCATTTTTCAGATTCATTTTTAGCTATTTGGCAGCTTATCAATAAGATTTAGCTTAATGATAACTTGATGATTTATCGATTAATTTTTACTTTTCACAAAAGCTCATTTAATTGGTAGCATCCTGTGATTTTTCTCATTGTTTATTTCGTTATATTCTTTTTACACCAAAATGATTGTTAAATAACTAACTTTCAAAAAGGGTTTAGAATAAAATAAAGAAAGTAATTAATGTCTAAATATTTTAAAAAGAGTGGAAATGTTTCAATTGAATTGACATTTATTGTCATATTTTAGTGAATTTCGAAATCAAATATGAGAATACGGTTTGAAACGAAATGACAACTTGTTATTCACTTTGAGTTCAGCTTAAAATTATTGCTATAATTGAAAAGATTTTAAAACCAAAGATAATGTTTTGAGAAGAAACCAAATTTTACTTCTCTTATCTCACGAGTAAAGACATTCCAATTTATGAGAGCCGTCACAAACAAATTTATCTCATTTTCTCAACAAAATATAAAAAACCTGAATAAATAGTTGGCAAATTCATTTTGAGTGCCATACTTTTATGTGCAAGTTTAAATTGGAGCTCACTATTGAGTTTCAACAAGAATTTTATATAAGTGAAGGGTAGTGCGTCAAAAAAATCTAGTAAGAATATATACACTTTTCAGCAATCACTCAGTTTGAGTCAATTTATAAAACAGGAGGTTTTAAAGAATATCACTATCTTTTCATCTTGCACCTACACAAAAGTTCAAATGCTTAAAGTGATTTTTGCGTTTCATATCACTGTTTCATTAATGAATTAGAGATGTAAAATAGATTGGTAATTGTGTGCTGTGCTGATAGTGATCATGGACTACATTTGCGAGTAAACTCATCGCAGAACATCAAATCTACTCTATATATAAAACAAAGTAGATTTTAACTTCATATTCAAAACTTTTTTTTATTGACAAACAAATGGATGAAATCATTTGTTTTGAGACAATAATTGTTTGTTTGAATACTTCGGTAAAACAAGTTTTCTTTTGAAACGCATTTTTGAAGCGAATCTCATTATATTTTCAGTCATTAGTTATTTTGTGAAAAAATAATCGCATAACTAATTGAATAAAAACGAAGAAAAATTGTACGAAAATCGGAAAACCATTCGTTATTTTATTTTTCATCAAAAGCCGAGACCTTTTGTAACGACTATTAGGCTAATGTCGGCTCCGACTCAACCCAAGTGTAGGTTTGCTTTTAATAATTAATATTTTAATTATTTTAATTATTTCATAATTGTTTAAAATTTTTAAATGAATTATTTTTTTTAAATTATAAAGTTCATTTAAAAAAATAACCTTTATCAAAAAAGATGTCAAATTTACTTTAGCTTATTTGAAATGCTGTTTTAAACTCGACATTATATAAAAAATAGTTTTTCATACTTTAGACCTTGATCAGCTCTTAATTTAAACCAAAAATACGAAAATAAAAAAGCTCAGTTAGAAAATTAGATTTTTTGTGTCTACAGAAATTGTCTGCGAGAGTAATAAAAAACGACTTATTCTGTGCTTAAAATATTGTGAAAATATTTAAATCAAAATTTACGCCAAAACTAATTTGAAATATTAAGCAGAGATAGTCAGGGGGAGGACATCAGCCCAAAACCCCCTTGGACTTGGAAAATTGTATCAAAACCTTCTAGCTTCGCGCGGCCACCATTTTTCGCAAATTTAGTAGAAATGGATTTAAACCCGATTTACCGAAAAATGGCCCATTTCCTCACACCAAATTCGATTTTCATTTGACCCAATACTATCTGACCCCCAGCCCTAGGAAAATTTTGAAAAACTCCTCCCCTGACTATCTCCCTGAGGTGGAAGAGCTTGGTTATCTCTGATATATTAAGCATAAAATTATTTGCATTTAACGAAAGCCCGAAAACATTTGCAGACATTATTTTTTTGTACGTTTTCTTTAAAAGTTTTAATGAATTATGAATTTATGTTAATTACGCTTCTCTTCAATTGTTTGGTTAAAAACCCAATATTTCACAACTTTTTGTTTTTAAATCGCGTCTAAGAATTGACTTTAAGTTCTTAAGTATTCAAATTAGAGATGAAGGTCGGATAGGTTCGGATCGGATTCGGTTTCGGATACGACCAAAAAACTCGGATATTTTTCGGATCGGATAAGAGTTTTTGAAAATTCGGATCGGATATAAGCAACTTATCCGAAACTTTACCGAAATGGAAATTAATCCGAAATCTATCCGAAAATTTGAGGAAAAAGAGCTGCATTTCAAACTGTTATATAAAGCTGTATATAGAAATTTAAGGCCAAATTCTTTTCTCTATACTTTTTCCAATAGGGAAAAATTTGATCAATTTTAAAATTATTGTTAGTGAAATTGGCCGAAAATGAAAATACTGAAGTGATTTGAATTGATATTCTTAGTAAAAAAAACTCCTGAAAATAGAAATATTTGTTGAGTAACTATTTTTTCGGATATCGGATCGGATAAGAAAATTTTAGCCTCGGATACGGTTCGGATCGGATAATAGTTATCAAAATTTCGGATCGGATCGGATATGAAAAAACCTATCCAACCTTCATCTCTAATTCAAATAATAAATATATTCGCAAATAATGTCTTAAATCACGAGAAATGGAATTCAAGAGAAGTTCAACAAAACGTTTAATTTATTTCTAAAACTCTTAACACTTATGTATTGAACTTTTAATTAGAGTCAGAAAACATCTGAAAAGTTGTCGCATAAAAAATAATTAATATTAATATAAGAAATGAGATCACGTTTTATGACTACTATGTTATAAGAGTTCTTATAAGTGTTGTTCGCAATCATTGCAATCAAATTATAATTGATTCGATGAAAAAGAAGACTTTGAAATAATTTGTGATTAGTTTTGCGATCAGTTTGCGATCGGCTATAAATATATGAGAAGACTATAAGAAGACCGTATAATAAACAGGAAAACTGTGATAACCTGTAGTAGTATTGAATAAATGTGTATAAACTGGTAATGTATTAGCATTTCTAATGCTTTCCATAAAACTAAATATTTCTCAACTCTTCTCCCAAACAGTCAAAAGTCTGAATAAAATAAATGCATTTCGAGTTAAAATCTTTTTTTGTCAATTTAGGCTCAAGGCTATAATCGTATATTTGAGGTCCTCCACTGATCAAAGAGAGATTATAAAATCCAATCGCAAGAGTAGTTAAAAGCAAATATGGAAGTTATGTTCGAAATAATTACTAAGTCTTTTAGTAAACACAACTCAAACATAGAATGAGATGTTTTTGACTTTAAAACCAAATGATTTTCGGAATAAAGGATTTCTTCGACAATACGTTAACTTTATATTCAGTTGATATTTGTATGAAAATGTACTCTCTATGAGTCTATAAGTTTATATGTATTGTCTTTTTTTATCGAACGGTGAAAAACCTGTTAATACAACTCAAGTGAATAAAACTTTTGTGATTCACTGCAACTGAATTTCTTTTAGAAATTTGTTGCAAAAGAAAATGCGTTCAAAACTTTTGAATCCCTCTTCGAGTTAATATCGTAACGAAATTTCGGTCAAATACTTTTCTAATTAACTTACAAAAAATGTTTCGAAAATATTTGGAATAACAACTTTTAAGACTTTAATATCAAAGTGTGAGTATTGGAAAAGTTTTTTACTCCAATTTCTTACTTATAAGTTATTCTCCATAACTACAACCCATCAGAGTTTGAAATTACTTTATATGGAGTGAATGATATCCTCCTTATTGCGAACTAACTTTTAAACGATAATTACAAACAATTAGACCTCAGAAACGTTTCATTGAATTTTAAGATGTAATCGATATTAAAGTTAATGCTATTGTTTAAAACTTATCAGTTTTTGATGTTTCGCTCATTTATTATACAATTGTGTAAAAGTTTTATGAAAAGTGGTCGACCGGTCAAAGACCGGAAAGTGAATGCAATTTGCGGCCCATTTAGTGACTAACAATAATAATAGTGTGTCTTTTGCTGTCAATCTTTGCATTCATTCTACACTACAATCGATCGAATTTCCAAAACATTATTTGCTGTTTGAATGACAGACTTTATTAAGTAATAAATGCATTGAATTCGATATAATATTTAATTCTAGTAAAACAGGAACTGACAAGAATTTCCGTCAAAATAAGAAATGTTTTCGTTGACTCGCAATAAATCACTTTTAACTTTTGCAGGAAAAGTTGCCACATTCAATTAATAATTAAGTTGATTTCTCTTAATTATTGTGTCAACCATTTGTGTCATTGAATGTGCAAATAATTTATTCACGATTTTAATCAAACATTCAAATGAATAAATATTTAATGAAAAAATAGTAGATATCCTTGAAGGCAGGATCAATTTAGTAATTTAATTGCTAGTTCTGAACAGTGATGTCATTGATATGATGTTATGAAAAGACTATTAGAAAAAATCCGATTATAATTATCGCTTCTTTCAAACTTTTCCCAAACTTTTGTTTATTTTCTTTAATGCAAAGAATTGTTTATTATTTCTAAATATTTATGAAAAATATTTCTTAACATCTCATTAGAAGTAAACTTAAAATTAATTCAGAATAATATTAATTAAATTAATTTTATTTTACAGAAACTCTGAGGCAATGGTTTAGCGATTGAATAACTGTAACAATGAAATTTGCAAGAGCAAAATGTTCGAACCATGAACTCTGAAAAACACTACAAACTCACTATGAATTTGACTTCCATTTGGAGACTTTTGAAGACCAGATCCGTCCTTATATTAGTGTCTTTCAGTTGGATTTCTTTGATTTTCATATTATTTACAATTAGTTCAGTATTTGATAAAACTCCGAATGAATTGATTGGCGTTCAAAATGACGGCCACTTCACTAAATTGAATGACAGACTCAATGAGGCCAACCGTCAAATTGAAATGCTCATGTCCCAAAATCGCCAATTGGCTCAGAATTTACAAGTGTTCAATGGAATCAATAAAACGAAACCAACTCTTTTGGCCGATTCCCGACTCTTTCTTGAGAAAAGTCAAGCATCAAATCAATCGCCGACCTCTGAGTTCGAGCAGTCATTACGTCGTCTCAGACGAAATACGGACGAGATTTGGCACTTCTTAAGGAAAAGACTCGACTCTAAGTCTAAACCATTTGTCGAGGAATTGCGATATAATATGATTTATGACTTAAATGTGTTGAATCAAAGAGATAGTCGATGGCGAGCCGAAGAACTCAAAAATTTGAGTCAATTCGTGCAGAAACGCATCGAAAGAATGCAAAACCCAAAGGACTGTCAAACGGCTAAGAAATTAGTTTGTGATCTGAATAAAAACTGTGGTTTCGGCTGTCAAATGCATCATTTGGCCCATTGTTTAGTCGCCGCAATGGCTATGAACCGAACCCTAATCGCCAACACACATATTTGGCGAACCAATAGTGCCAACGATAACGTCTGGAACAAAGTATTCCAACCTTTAAGTCAAACCTGTCTCGACTCCGGAGGCCATAATGAGACGCATTGGAATACTGGAGATCTGAGTACATTTCAAGTCATTAACTTTCCGATCATAGATTTTATTGATCCAGTCCCAAATTTCCTTCCACTTGTCATTCCTCGACAAATATCCGAACCAATTATAAGACTAAGTGGCGAACCATTCATTTGGTTCATCGGACAAGTGCTCAAATATATTATGCGTCCCTCCAATCATATGAGTGATTATATCGCAGACTTCCAACAGAAAAATCAATTCAAACACCCGATTGTCGGAATACATGTCCGCAGAACCGACAAAATCGGAACCGAAGCTAAGTTTCATTCGATCGATGAATACATGCATTTTGTGGACGACTTCTACAATAAACTCGATTTAGAGACAGAAAGGAATTCTGTAAAAGAAAAGACTGAAAGACGCGTCTATTTAGCCACAGATGAACCCGACGTTTGGAAGACTGAAATAACGCCATATAAACAAAGGGGTTATAAGTTCACGGGTGATATCAAGCTATCAGAGAGTGCAGATCCTATGCAACGGTTGGGCTTTGATTCACTCCATAATGTTATCGTTGATCTCATGCTTCTGAGTCAAAGCGATTATATCGTCTGCACATTCAGTTCACAGATCTGTCGCCTGGCCTTCGAACTGATGCAGACCCGAGTCTCAGCTCACGACTTGTCCTCCGCCTTCTATTCACTCGACGACATATACTATTTTGGTGGACAGGTATACACTTGTGATGACTGTTGCGATATTTGATACATTATTAATTGACAGGTATTTCATGGCAAGAAAGCACTGGTCAGTCATAGAGCTCAGAGTATGAAAGAATTGAGTTTCTCAGCAGGGGACATTCTCGGTATCGCCAACAATAGGCACAACGGATATAATTACGGCGATCACAACAGAACTAAAGCCCGAGGTTTATATCCCAGATTCAAAGTAGTCGAATATGTCGAGTCTCAGCCCTTCGATATTTTCGATTAGCACTCAATTTGAACACTATTTTAATGATTGTTATAATACTTTTCGAACAATTGTTTGTTTACTTATAATAGATTTAAGTAATTTATTCAATTCATTGAATTCTAAATACATTTTATGAATAACTTATTAAATAATTCATTAAAAAATTAACTAAAATTAATAGAATCTATAAAAGACTATAAGACTAGTGGCAACACAACACTCATATAATTAATTTGCTTCTTCTCCCGAAATAAATTCTTTCCATTCGCCTCAATATTGGGGTCAGAGTTTCAACTCTACAGTTGAGTATAAAACAACTCAAATATATTAAAAGTTTGAAAGAATTGGACCATTTGTTGTGGTCAGTGTTAAGAAATTGATATCCCCTGTGAAATACTTTACCATGCTCACAAGTCCAGGGACTCATCATTTTGTCCTCAAAACTAATCGACAATTTTTGTTTCAAAGACAAGGAATTAATTTGATTTAATGCAAAATTTGTTGCATTCGTTAAGGGATATAAAGAAGGCGTTGGCATCGATTTCAAGTTTTGATCTTCACTTCTATCAAACAAAAGCTGATTAAACTCCTGTTGAATATCAACTCTGAACTCTTTCAATCGAAACGGATCTATCATTTCATAAAACAATTACATTTCCAATCACTTAACAATTATATTTCAATAAATACCAGTTTTGTTACGTCCGAGAGTCGGTATATTTTGCACCCTTTGGAAGTAATAGTCGCTTATGAGGTCTGCGTCTCTCATTTCACTCAAATCACTGAAATCAAACAAATTTTATTAAATTATCAGTAAATTTCAGAAACAATACCCGGGATAAGAAGGTAGGAAATAGGAGCGAATGAGTTCAAGTCTGAGCAGAGTATAACTCTCCCACTCATCCCAAACGAATAAATTGTTGTTTTCATTGTTTATATAACGAGTCAAAATTGTTTCGGATGAATCGTTTAATATGAAGATTCTTTTGAGCACTAATAAAATTGCCATAAGAGCCCATACCTCATAGTAAGGCATAATTTGTGCTGTTCTCTTTTTATGCGACATTTTATCCAATTCATTAGGAAAGTGTTCAAACAAATTAAAATATGTGTTAATTATATCGACCATATCTTTGGGTAAATTCAAGTCTTTAGCAAATCTTAAGAGCAGTTTTTCTAAATTAGGTCTTCCAAATGATTTGATTCCGATATAATTTGGTATTTTGGCGCTCAGAATATATATCGTCTTTAAAGAGGGAACATATTTGGAGGTAAATGTGTGAAAATCGTTTGCAATTAAGAGCCAATCCTCTGGAAAACATACAAAACAGTTATTGTAAGGGATGTGTCCCTCATTTGCCCAACGGATTAAATCAAAGCAATATATATCATAACGGAGTAAACGAAACACAATATTTAAAATCGACAGAGTTTTGGGTAAAGACATCAAATCAATAAAATAATTGGAACTCATATTTGAAGACTTCTTCAAATACGAGAGAGGAATGAATTTTGAGAACACTTTTGTCATTTGAGTCGAATTCATCAATATTTTTGTATCGAAATCGCCGTCAAAACTATTGGTTCCGATTGAATCATATGAAGTGACAGAAGCTTTACTTTTAGAAGAATCTGTTAAATGATCGCCAATCGGTTCAATTGTTTCGAACACATTTTCTTTTGAGTCATTTGAATCGCTTTCGTCAAAATCATCAAAATCTTCGAAAACGATTGAAGAGAAATCTGGAAAGTTTTTCGACAAAATAATCTGCAATTGTTTTCGAGGTTCTTTTGATAATTTCCTCGAAGATGACTTAATGGTAGCGAATTTTCGCGGATCTTTGCATCGCTCGTAAAATATGTCGAATAATTCGTAATCCATTTGCTGTGGACTCACGTCTACCAAAAAGTCGCTCACATTTTTGGATTCTCTAAACGTGCGAATAATACCATCCCTTCCCAAACGGAAGAGTTGACAATAGCCGACTTCTGTTGACCCGTTTTTAAATGGCGGCAAAATATCGTCTACTTTATTAGTAAGTATCTGAATGTCCCGAAAACGTGAAGCCGGGTGTAGACGACGGCTCACTTCTTGGCTGTCACTGCTCTCACCAGTAGTGCAGATGAGCTCTGATTTTCTCAAATAAGAGGACCAAATAAGTTGAGTCATTTCATGCATTACTTCCGAATCAATTGTTTGTAAATTCATCGCAAAAATAGATTCCATTTGTTTTAATAAAATAAGACTAAAAGCTTCGGTTGTCGTCCACTTAACTCCTGTTTTCTGTGGAACCGCCACTCGTTTTGGTCGTTTGGCTGTCAATTCTCCTTTGGTAAACCTAGTTGCATCTAGGTAATCCTGTCCACTCTCTTGAGTGAAACCCCCCTATATTAAGACCGAAAACCGATTAAAACACGTGACAATTGGTAAACACTTCTTGAAGAGCATTACCTGACTTTGTGTCTGACAGTAATAGCAATAGAAGAGTCCATTCTCTTCTTCAAAACGAGTCGAACCACAATTGCAAAGCATTTCTGATAATTCACTGATTTAGTCATTAATTAAATTTTTGGTTTTTAAATAATTTTTGAAAAACACTTTTATTTTAAATAAAGTAAAGCCATAAATAACGTCATTATAATTCACGTCTTCAAAGTTGATACAACCATAATTGACCATATTCCATTCCACTCCACACAATAAAGCCAGTTCCAGTAAAATAAAGGAAATAGGCTTACACATTTTGAGAATAGGGAGTTTAACACTAAAATACCCAACATATTTTACTTCCATAGATTCCCAGCATGTCCTTTTTAGCCAAAATAAGTTTAAGCTATGAAATAATTTCGACCATATACAGTATAACTTCTCTGTTGTATCGTTTGATAGAAACTCAAAGTTGACATTTGAAAAGTACAGTAAAGCCATTTACTGGAAATCGGTATTGAAATCTCATTTTTAATTTGCATTAATTTGTTTACATTTTGTTCTAACCAATGAACTTATCTGTTGTTGAAAATTCTTTTTAAATATATCATTGCTAAAGGTTGGGGGTACAAGTTCATTTCAAATTTATATTCAAATCTAGTAATGGATTCGAGATTAATAACAAAGTCATACTTTTCATGTATGACCTCCTTGTCAACTTTTAGTTTTTATCAAACAATAGATCTCTATGTTGTATAACACTTTTACCCTGATTTGGCAAAACTCCAATAGGATTTGTGTTAAAAAGCTCTCCCTGTTGTGAAGTCCCTTGTTGTTAGGTGATTTTCAGTGAAAATTTGACTACACCGCTGGGAAGTTATACTATAAATCAGGGATGTGCAAGCTCGACGGCTCTAGGGATGGTTTTACCAAAATTTTTTAGAGGGGGTCTAGGGTTAGTTTTTCACAAAATTTTCTAAAAAGCAAAGGGAGAGTAAGGTAAAAAAATTTACCTGTAATGGGGGTATACCTGAAATGTTAAATTTTTCAAAATTCTAGGGGAGCAAGGCCAAAATTTTCGACTCTAGGGGGTAAGAGGTCTACCCCATTGTTGTGTTCATTCAATACATTGAATATGTCTCTGACTGTGTCTTTCAGGATACAGGAAAAATATTTAATAGTCTTAATTACTAAATAGTTCAATCATTTTGATACAAAAGCATTTCACTATACATATCATTTTAGTTTTCAATAATAAACTATGAAGATTAATAACAAATTTGGTCGTTTTGTCAGTTTGACACAATTTCTGACTTCTATACTAAAAACTTTGAGATTATTAACTTACATATACCTATGCTATTTGCTAGTCACTTATACAGGGATGACCAAGCTTGGCCACTCTATGGGGGTATAGCCGGGTAGAAGATAGAAAATTTCTAGAGGTATACCTGTAATTTTAAACTTTAGCAAAAATTCTAGTGGGCGGTCAAAACTCATCAGGTTTGAATGACAATTTTTCAAGAGAGGATAAGTCGACCCCCTTGGCCATTCATGTTAGTGTTAGTTTTACATGCCAAATTTGGGTCCAACTTATGCCTTGATGAGTCTCTTGTGTTACTCTAAAATTTAGTCAAGTTTTTATTACAACCCATACTTTTATTTGATTGAATAGTATTAATATTGAGTTGATTTGAATGGTTTCTCAAATGGAAATCAATTGTCTTCCGATTGAATTATTATTTTTGATTTTCAATTACTTGGATTTCAAGAGTCAATTAAAAGCGAAAAATGTCTGCAATTTGTGGAGAGAAGTGTTTTGTCGAACATTTGGTCGCCAGAAGTGTGCGTTAATTCACGACACAAAACATAAGCGAATCCAAGAGAGATGCGGTAATTTTAATTTATTCGGTGTCTGTCATTACATGCAAACCATTCCAATGATTGGTCTCAAAAGTTTCAACTCTTACACAATATTAAACACTGAAGAGTACGTCCGCGGAATTCTCGGGAACTTCACTGGTCTTAAAGTAATATATTTGTGTTTATTGAATGTGAGTCAGCATCAGAGACATGTACTCAATTGGATCACCTCTTCGTGTGACTCCGATTTGAAACATTTGACAGTAATCTGTCGAAAGTCCGTTCGGCTCACAAACCGAGAAATCCGTCCCTTTTGTCGAAAGTTCCCAAATCTTAAAGTTTTTCAGTTCGAGGCAATGGATTTGGTTGTCTGTAAATATGGTATTAATTTCTTACTCCAAGAGTTGACTAAACTCGAAGTATTCATTTTAATGGATTCGATTCATAGTTACGAAAGAAGTTTCCACATAAGTTTATTCCACATGGTTGATAATGATAATCATCCTGTTGATCTTAAAAAGATTAGTCAATTTATTCGAGTACTGAAAGTTTCGGGCAGATTGATGTCATTGGCGGCCATCGAAGAAATGCCTTTATTAAGATCATTGTCTAATTTGCATATTTGTGACTTCGATGATCTTCGGTCAGTGGAACTGATTAGTCAAAAGTTTCCAAATTTAATGAGTTTAACGCTTTCCAACACTTTTGGTCTACATTTGCGATCAGAGACTAATTATTTGATGCAAAGTATTACGAAATTGAATTCACTCCAAAAGTTACATCTTTTCATTGAAACCCAAAACAGAATTTTCACTTATGAATCATTTTCTAAACTGGAGAAATGTCATTTACTGACAATACTTCAAATCGAGTCGACTATATTGGACTCGTACTGTATTGAGTCGATTTGCCGTTTCGTTCCTCAACTCAAGAAATTAGACCTCACTTATGTTGAGTTTGAGGACGACTCTGATCACTGTCTTTCTTGGGTAGATGGACTAAAGCACTTGGAGTGTTTGAAATTATCTGCTATCTCAGAAATCCGAGAGAATTCAGTGAACAACATAATTAATCGATGCACTCAATTACAATACTTGGATTTCTCGCGTTCTGACCAATTGTCTGATAAAACATTTATTGCGTGCATCGAAGCGGCCAAAAGCCGTCCGCATAACATACTGACCGCTTATTTCCCGCACCGAAACAAGAATTTGATTGAATCGATTATGCATTCGAGTGCCGCCAAAACCATTCCTCAAAACCTGGTCCTTAAGTTTCCAAACGTTAAATATATTTAATTATTAAAATTTTTTGATCCATTTGTTATAGATTTTCAGTTACCCTATAATTACTTTCTAATTATTGTCTATAAATAAGTTTATTTGCTGTTTTAACTAAATCTCAATATTTTACAATCATTTAATCAGTTTTTTAATCTTTTCACTCAATTCTTGAATGTTTAAAATGTTAATCTCATGCAAATATTTTTTATGAATCTTATATTTCTATTTGTAAAAAATTACGAATAATTTCCAATAAATTCATTATTAATTCATTTATTTCTAAAATTTTTATAAAATGAAGTCTAAGAGTCTAAGAGTCTAAGAGTGGGCTTTTATGGAACATCGTTGAAACTGGTGTCAAATGATAAGGAGGTTCTCCTGAACAAGGTTTGTATTCACCATTTTCACTAATCTGTGCATTTTGTCCACATGAGAGGAATTTACATATCAATTATCAATTACTCATCATATAAACAAATGAGACATCGATTTCAACTAAATAATGCATGCTGAGTCATGGTTAAGATTAAAATTCGCTATCTTTATCAGTTTTGATGTATCATTTATTTTCCTATAAAAAAATCTTAAAAAGGATAATTCATAAAAACTGAATTAGAATTATACAAATTTAATTATTGAGTGAGCTTGTACAAATCAGTTAGAAATGTCTCATTGGTAAGTTGATTGAATTCTTCGACTTTTTCTGAACTGTAGCGGAAAAATGCACAGAGAGTTGTCGAAATTGTTCGATAAAATTGTTCTGGACAACTTCCTTTATCGTGTTCCAGAAGGATCCAAATATATTGCTAAATAACATTGCTGTTAGATTTGCCCTTTCAAAAATTGAATTTAGATTTTGTAAAAACTTTGGTTAAGATTAATTTGAAATTCTTTGAATTTGCAATTTTTATGATCAAATAATAAAAATAACAGAAGGTTCTACTCAAAAATTTTACTAAAATTTTGATTTCTATTGATAGTTCACCTTGATATATTTGATTTATTGGATATTTCAATTAAAACGAAGCATATGTTTAAGAGAATCCATTATTTTAAATGTGTTTTAAATATTCATAAATATTATGTCTTTTAACCTCAAAAGTTGTGCCTAAAGTTAATGAACTTCTTTGAGAGTATTCTATTAAAAGTTTGAGCCCTTCTTATTCTGCGCTCAAATTAGTCTTTTTATATAAAGGAGTCGAAGACAGGGAAGTGAAACAAAACAGAATCTGATTCACAATTTATGATACAATTGGTTAACACATATTTTAATGAATACAAACTCTACAAAAATGCTCTAAAATTACATCACTTTATATCTCATTAAAAATTTAGATTAAAAACAAAAAAGTTATGAATTCATACATTTTATTCTTTAATTATGATTCAATTAGTTAACCATTTTTGGCAACTTTTTTAAATACATCAAATATTTAACCTCTTCTTTATCATTTTTATTCACTCATAGCCAAGGGTATAGCTATACCCAGGGATGGCCAAGGGGGTAGATCTCTTACCCCCTAGACTCGAAAATTTTGGGTTTGCCCCCCCCCCTAGAATTTTGAAAAATTTAATATTACAAGTATATCTCCGCCGAGCGAAGCGAGGCAGCAAATATTTTACCTTAATTCTCCCTTTGTGTTTTTCCAAATATTGGCGAATACCACCACCTAAACCACATAGAAAAAATTGTGAAAAACCACACTCTATACTCCTCCCCTAGCCTCCGAGCTTGGTCATCCCTGGCTATACCATAGATCAAATATCCCTTAATCAGAATGGTGATGTTAATTTTGTTACTGTGTTAAACAGGTGTAAGCATGTGAACGAATAAGTATATAATGTAATATCTATTAAACTTTTGACAAAATAATTTAAGTTTGATACAAAGTAGGTATTTTAAGCAGAGATGCCCAAAGGGGTCGACTTTTTTGGAACACATCCAAAATCCCCACCCCCAAAATCCCCACCCTACCAAAATCCCCACCCTACCAAAATCCCCACCC
>JAQGCS010001360.1:0-14255 GCA_034702105.1 Fuscozetes fuscipes | reverse complement strand
AAGAAATTTTAAAATATGAAAAAGAGAAGAAGGATGAGATTGAGGCTGGCTTATAGAGAAATGCCTTGAAGAAAGATAAATGTGGGACTGGATTAATTGGATATGCCTTGGAGAAAGATGGGGATGACCTATAGATATATGCTTTGAAGAGAGGTGAGGATGCCGATGAGGATGCCTATGAGGATGCCTATGAGGATGCCTATGAGGATATGCATATGAAGAGGAATGGCGATATCTCTGACCTATAGAGATATACTTTGAAGAGAGATGAGGATGGGACTAGCTTATGAAGATATGCCTTGCAGAAAAATAGGGATGAAGCAGGCCTAAGGGAATATGCCTTGGGGAGGATTGGGGATTAGCCTGGCTCATGAGGATATGCTTTGGAGCTCTTGGAGATGGGTTGTCAATAGGTTAATCAAAAAATGGTCGTGAAACAGCCATTTTTGATTGAGATTTCATTTGTATGTAAATGTAGTGGGAATTAGGTTTGATCCGAACTTGTTTTTACTCAATTAGATTT
Source organism: Fuscozetes fuscipes (assembly GCA_034702105.1). Lineage (NCBI taxonomy): Eukaryota > Metazoa > Arthropoda > Arachnida > Sarcoptiformes > Ceratozetidae > Fuscozetes > Fuscozetes fuscipes. The sequence continues at coordinate 13,732 of JAQGCS010001360.1, read as the reverse complement.
GAAAGAATATTGAATTTTGTTGGATTGCGACTCATTCCTTATTCAGAGCGAAAGTTGTCTCAGAATTTCTTGAATTGAATTAAATTTTCATTTGACTCAACTCTATATTCGGTCGCATTTTCTGAAAGTAATCAATAATTTATAATCAAATATCGATAATTCATTTCAAAGGTTTAACTCAATATTTCAAATTCAACGTTCAATTTTTTATGCACACATTAAAGCAGAGTAAGGGTAAGAGTAAAGGTCGGCTCAAATTTAGCAAAATGTTTGTGAATTTGTTTGAACAGAAAAAATATACTGATTTCAAACCTATTCACCTGAAAATGAATTTTATCCACTTTTATGCCATTCTTTGCAATCTCTCAGCCGGTAATCAATGTCTGAAAATCAATGTAGAATTTTCTTCTATTATAATAATAACAATGGAATCAAAAGGAATATATTGGGACTTATATTCAGTTTCAATATTTGAGTCAATAAAACTTGAATTCAAATAAATGGAAAAATAAATGGTTATAAACGAATTGCATTTTGATCGGAGACTATTTTTTGGCCAAAAATGGCACAGAATTGAAATTTCTGTTGCTTTGAAAAAAAACCCAAAAAACGTCACAATTGAGTATATTCTCAGTCTTCAAACGAAATTCAAAGAAATGTTTTGATTCATAATAATTAGGTTTCGGAGAAAAACGTCAAATGAATTTCAGAACCGAAATGAGTTTTCATGAATTGTTCTGATTTTTCAAACTTAAATACATTGGTATCCGAATTGGTATTGAAAGCGATTTTCTCGACTATTTTTTTCATCTTTTGATTAATAGACATTGAGTTGAAATTCTGTTGAATAAAGTGTTTCACAATCTGTTTGTCAAATAAATAGTGCAAAAATTTTTGCCAATTCCTCAACGAATTCAAATTCGTTTTCACTGCATTTAGAGTCAGATCATTATTCAGACCAGAATTTGATTCAATATTTGACTTCGAGTCTCAGTTTCAATCATTTGAATAATTTATTGATTAGTGAAACGAAAAATCGATTGTTTTACTCTTCACTAAAGATTTTCAAAATTGATTTCGTAATAAAATCTAATTATGATTTAACTCTTTTTCTTAAAAATTAAATTATTGTCCGAAAGCTGTCAAATGTTTGCGCGTTTAATAGGATTGCAAAACAAAATAATTCAATTATACTGTGCTCTGTTCCTGTGCTCTTAACAATACTACTCCGGCAATACATTTGTAGTGATTTATCCATCAAAACGATTGAGTAATGTATAACTCAATTAGAATATTTAACCCTCTCTTATGCTACTCATCCGTAATCTTATTAAATGAGAACTCAGAATATCTCACAATTCCTTTCCATTAATTCCTTAAAGTATTAAATATTTATAAACTTTTATTCGACTGAAGGAATAAATTTTACTTTTGATTTGTTGGCGAATATTTATTTTCGAGATATTTTGCTTCAAGTAATAGAAATAACTGTTTGAATGACTAAACAGTTAGCCATTGGTCAGAATAAATGAGTATTTCTTATTATATGAGAGGGAATTGCATTCGAATTAGAGCTTCATGTGATCGATAGCTTATCTATGGCTCCGACAACATCTCTCAATACATTGACGAACAGTATGTAAGGACTGGCGGAGGGATTGAACAAAATCAGTAATGACTGCATCATATTATCGACATATTATGAAATGAAAGATATATTGAATGCCTTCTTCTCGAAGGCTATCATTACTCGTCTTCTAATGATAGACTCGTTTTTATTTTATTCAATTAAATCGACTTTTCAGAGACAAACGGTCTCTTATTTCAGCTCTTTTTCAATCTTTTTATTAATAAATGTTAGAAGTGTTGAAAATTCTTCGCTCTTTTATTACTGTCATTAATCCAAACGAATTGACACCAATTCTAATAATTTTCCGATAATTTTCTCTAAAATTTTTAATTATATATTAAATTTGTGCTCAAAATAACTGTATTTACGTCGAACTCATAATTATGTTCAATAACTTAATTGGATTTCATTGGCGTATAATTTGAGTCCAAAATGCAATTCTGTTCGCAATGAAAAACAAAATTATTTGAAATCTTCATTATTTTCTGGATCTATATGAGCACAGAATGAGCACAGAATACTTCTATACCATGATTACCAAACTATCGAAAAGAATGTTTTTATCTTCAATTTTTGTTTTGTTTCAAACTATTGCCTCAAATGTTGGATTCTTTTATAAAGATATCGAAAACTAGAGTTTATTTTAAGAGAAACTTTCTTAATTTGTAAGTCTTTTCCTCCTCTTTATGTCACGATTGGTGTGATATAACCCCCATTTGACCCCTATATAGCCCCCGAACTAATCTTCTAATTTCGTGATATTTCACTACAAAACACTTTCCCTTTATTTGATAGATTTTACACAAAATTTAAAAAACATTTTTATCTAAAAATAGCTGAAAATGGATTTGGTCTTCAATTTAATGGTCGAAAGAAAACGAATCGCACATTCTTGTGATTACCCGCATATAAATTGCTATAATTTATGAGATTTATATTAAAATTTGTATAAAAATTGTGAACCGAACGGAATTTACACTTTGTTTAATGAATTAGTCAAACAAAAAATATTAAACATAATTGGATTGTTTGAATCAGTGCTCAACTCAACAGCTTTTCTATGAAATGAGTAATTCTATAAAATTATGAAACATTTCCAAACATTTTATGAAAATTGACGTCAAATTCAATTAAATAACAAAATCGATGTATGGCTTCAAATTGCACTTCCATTTGATGTTCATATCATTGATTTTAATCTAAAAAATACTTTGAATGCAATGAAAATTTCATTTAAGATCAAAGTTTAAGAAATTCATTGTCAACACATTGAATGTCAGCGCTGTTAAAGGCATTTAGTCCCTTCAAACGCCCTTGTTAAATCCTTTGACATTTGAAACAAGAAGGAAATAACAACTCCCTGTTCATTACAGAACAGATGTATTGGTCTAAAATGCATTTGGAAAACAATAAATTTAGTTTTAACTTAATTTTTCGATCGAGTCGTTTGAAAGTTGTTTTGTTAGTCTTCACAGAAATTAATTCAATTCATTGTCTTATGAATCAAAGGTTTTTTGTTTTCAAAGGCGAAGTGATTTATTTGTATCTCCTTTTTGTCACAACAAGAAAAAGAACTCTGTTTTTCATTTCCATTCAATTTATTAAAAAGTTTCGGAGAATTTTCTCGCTTTTGTGTCGACGAAAAAAATAATAAAATCAATAACGAAAATAAGAGGGAAAGTGTTTTCTAATACACTGACACTACATATCCTCCGAAAGGAAGACCACATTTTGAATTTCAATACCCTATCGACACATCATATGATAAATACAAAGAATTCACTCATATTTACTCAAAAGACAGTGAAAACTATTTTTTTTTAGTAATTCCTTTAAAACCATCGGAACGTGAGATAGAATCGGATTGTATTGATATAAATGATAAGACAGTGGATATAATGGACAACAAAACAGTGAATAAGTGGCTCTAAATGTCTTCCCATCACTTGGGATGACTTGCCTTCGATTTATTGTGTTTTCGCGTTTGCTAAGAACAAAATAATCAAATTTAAGCGCAGAATACAAATAATGTCCTTTTCTTATATAACGAATAAATTGGTTATTTGTGTCACAATTTTTTTGTCGATTTGAAGGCCTTTTGTTGTTATTTTTAGCAATTATTGACCAAATTGTGTGTCAATCGATTTCGGATACTTTCCATTGAACCGATTCGTGCCTTAACTTCAGATTCATTATTAATTTGAATGTATATTATTTGTGACTTTGAATGATTGGGTGGATTACCGGGTCATCAATTTGTTTGGCATAAATACAATTGCAGTCGTAATCACCCGAATATTTCTGTTCTTTTCAGAGAAATTGGTTCTAAATATTGATTTGTATTTTTTGCTCAAAATACAAATAAAATGCAATTAAAGTTAAGGCTCTGTTCAGTCATTAATAGTTAGTCTCAATACAGTCTCAGTCCAGTTGCAGTTCACTTCCAATTGTTAGTCGAATTGGAGAAAATATTTTGCGAACATCTGTTCAAATCAAATGCAAGTATTGATATTTTTGATGAGCACTGCCTTAATCTAACGAGCATGGTCATTTAGAAAAGTCACTTGCATATCGAAACTACTGATTGAATATTCAAATGATATATGAATGTGGGGAATGCTGTGCTCAATGTGTGAACACAAATGTTGAGTGCCTCAAGTGATGTCTCGCATGTAATTAACTGGTCTTCGAAAACAATTATTTCTATTCGAAGCCATCTTTTAATCCACATTATTGTTGACAATGAAGAAGAAGACTCAATAAATCGTCTTAAAGGACACAGTTATGGGAACCGTATTCCTTAGGATCGCAACAATTTATAGCTTTAATAGCAATACATTAATGAAAAGTCGACGATATATACGATATTCTTAGGAAGGGCTCAACTTTTCAGTCGATAAGAGTTGACATTTCAGTCGTGAACTAAAAATATCGGAAAGATTTCTCTCTTTTTCTTTGGAAATCAATAACTTCTTTGAAAATGAATTTATTCTCTTTTCCAACATTTTTATGATCACTGAAACCAATGACTTCTACGAAATATTTTGACACAAACTGTAATTGTTTTTCGCTTTTGACCTAAACTTTTGTGGCAAAGAGTACTTTATTTCCAGAAATAAGTCACACATTTGCGTCAATGAAGTGATTTAAATGTCAGCGAAGAAAGTGTTGCTCCCATTCTGTGGTTTTCTTCACCAAAGGCTAAGCATTTTTGCATAATATGTGAAAACATTTTATTGATTTGGTTTTCGGCAAAATTCTGTTCAATTCTGACGTAAATCAATGAAAATTTCGGATTTGGTTCCGGAAAACAAATATAATTCCCAAATATTTTCATTGTCTTCGAGTGAAAAATAAATATCAAAATCCAAAGCATTAAACTTATGGTCAAATTGTCGATTAGATTAAATTTTGTGAAACATCACAATTCATTCACTGAGAGAATAGAGTTAAATATTTGCCTAATGTTAGACTCAGAGCCGAGTTTAGAGACGAGTTCTGCACCACTTCTCCACACATTTCGGTATTAGAGTCCTTATAGCGAAAAGTGTATCGATTTTGAGCTCCAATCGATTGTTTGCCACAAAATGTGTTTCTCTTCTAACAAACAGTTTATAAAACTAAAAGTTCTTATAATTAAAGCTCTTTTGGGATAGAATTCAATTATTCCAATACTTCTCAGAATTAGTTTTAGTATTCAGTTTATGGTTAAATCATTCATTCATTAATAATGAATTTCCTTGCTCAATTTAAGGAGCATTGCAAATGTAACATGTGAATACTTCAAATTTGAATTTGATCGATGAAATTATTGCAAAATCATTTGACTTCTAATAATTCAAACGAATTGACTTTGAAGTGAAATGAGTGAAAAGTTTGTCGATTTTCATAACTATTCAAAAGTCAAGTCTTTAAAGATCTGTAATTAAATCAAATAAATATTTGCTTTGAATTTGAATGTAGTAGTTTGCGAATTCCTGAATTGAGGGAATTGGTCCTGGGCATTCGACAATTTGATTTTGGCTTTTGTTTAATTGACTTCTGTCTTCTTGGCTGACATTTATTGGAATTTTTGTGCGGATCTCTATTTGTTTAATCTATTTATAGATTAAAATCTAAATTAAATTGAATTCCAGTCTCGCAGACAATTCATTAAATTAGGAGAAAAGTAAATGAAAAAAGTTTTTGAGTTCAAACTTTTGCTTAAATTATTTGGACTCAAGGTTTTCATCAAATTCTCATTGAATGGAATATAATTTGTGTGAAAGTATGGATCGGTTGGAATCACTCTTACAATGGCTTTGATTAGTAAATAATTATTTTCTGTCATCAGTTTTCTCTTTATTTTTATTGATCGGAACACTTGTGTCGGTCCCAGAAATGTGCGGAGTATTTGTTGAATGAAAACATTGATTATTAGGAGTATAGGTGTGGCCAAGAATTAAATTCCAATCATATGATACTCGAACACAACAGCGAAATATTAGGTCAAAAACGACCAACAAATGAATGAATAATTTGTTATATTCAAGAGAAACGAGAGATTAATCAATGGGTTAGTCGTGAATAGTCGTGATCTGTGTTTCGCCAGTCATTGGAGCGAACAAAATGTTCATTTCGTCTCACATTTGCTTTTATTCTTTGCTCAAACACTTGCAAATGCTTTCATATTTATGGTACCGACTCTACTAATGGAGAAATATTATTCAATTATCTGATGAATGCATTTAATCCGACTTTTCATTTAAAAATTTTCACTTAAATTCAAAAAAAGGCGATATATTTATCGCATGAATTCGAGTGAAGAATATTTTTCTTATCAATTCTTGTGACTAACGATTGAAATGCAAATCATCTAATTATAAGGCATTTGAATAATTTAGAGCCACTTCTGATATAATGCAAAAATTCTCATCAAATCAGTTTTGGTTTTTGAAAATTTTACGATAAAATACTTCGATTTGAATGCTCTTGCAATACAAGTCATGCGTATTGTAAATAATTGTATTGAATAGGGTATGTGAGCTCCGGTACTCTCGGTTTTCAAACAGTCGTTCCTCTCTATTGTGTTGGGAATCCAATAGTTTTTGTGCTGATCTGATAAGAAATATATTCAAGTGTTTGACATAAATATTATTCAATTGAGATATAAAGTCATTCATTTCTATTGATTCTTATCTTCTGATAACAATTTTCTTTCAGTCAACTGATTGCAAGACTCGAGTCTTTATTATTAAAGAATTATCGAACAGTTGTTGGCAAACATCAGAAGAAAGGGAATAAGAAGAAGAAGAATATTCCATATTATTAGACAAAGTTTTATGAGAATATTGTGTTCCCAAAGGTTTTCTTTCGTCTGTTTTTGTTTATTAATTCGCTTTAATTAAGTGCAAACTCTTTGATGAACACCTCATTTAAAGTCTTTATTTGTGACAAAATAATTAAATTTGATTCGTTTAACGATTTTTAGTCTCTTTTCTAATCAGAAGTGTTGTGTTGTATGTGAAACACATTTATTGTCAGATGAATTGAATTGTTGTCTGGCATTGAATACAAAGTTAACTCAAAGCATATGTTAATTGAGAGAAAAGTTCATAAAAGTAAGGCTCAGATCACTTGTCAACCGATTGAATGCTTTCTCCGAATCTATTTTTATCGACTCATCAAAACATATGAGCTTTGGATGAATCGATGAAATCAATTGCAAGAAGCAAACAGACTTTGATAACTGTGTTAATGAAATAGTTGTTGAGTTGTTGTGTGGGAACAGAATAAGCAAATAATTGATGGTTAAAATTATAAGTTATAATAATTAGAGTCATTGCACACCATATCTAATGTTGAGTTAAAGTCAGTTAAACCAAAACTTTTTTGTGTGTCTGAAAGCAAAAGCCTTTTTGGAGGTTTCGATCGATAAAATGCAATCTTTACTCGACTCGAGACTTGACTGACTGTGCGATTGTGTGCAACGCATGACTCGATGCAAAGAAGTGGTAAATATTGAAGTGTCTGCAAAATGGAGAATCCAGTGCACAACCAATCAAGTGATTCATCGCTCAATTCTTTAATCATAATTTGCAGCAGTGGTCAGATCTGCAAAAAGTCTGCAGAGGACCAGCACTGGAGGCCAGTCGTATGCGAACTGTTGGGCGCCGGCTGTTGAGTGCATTGCTGTGATTGGCGCTGACTATTAGTTATGAACAGATATACATTTATGACCTGTACTCTAGTGGTGTGTAATGTGATCTCGTTGGTGGCCATGTTCATCGCCGCCTTCTGGGGTTTCACGTACCCAAGTATTGTGCTCGACGGCTACGAGAGCGGCAAATCGGCGATTGTGGCCACTTTCATGTGCGGGCTGTCGATCGTCTGCTTGTGTGGACTCAATTACCAAAACTATTATCTGCTGATAATCTACGGTTGCATTCATTTGCTAATTATGTTTAATCAAGTGTTCAGTATTTTGCCATTTGGTTGGACTCGAATTCCGAACTATCCGGTGACCGGAGATGTGTCCACACAGATATATGTACTGACGGTTCCCAAAATAATCTTGGTTGTATTTGCTTTTATATTAGCCTATAAATTAAGAGCCGATGAAATACAACGAAAACTCAGTCGTTCTGACCCGAGATGTCGGTGTGAAAGCACAAGAAGTACTGCCAGCAGACAAAGTCTTCGAAGTTTTCATAACACACCACTCGACCCGAGCGGACAATTACCGCCACCACTTCCGCCGCCAAATGCCACAAATTTTATACGAACGCCGCCACTTTATCCAATGCATAGGCCAAGTCTTTCCAATCCTCCGCCACCACCTCTCCAATGTCGGACACCGCCTCTGATCCACGGCCCGATCAACGGTCCACTACCGCCGGGCCCGCCATCAACACCTCCATGGAGAACTGAACGCAAATGGAGTGGAGTGGACAGAGCAGTGATGGACAGGTGTATGGACAGCAGAAGTATAGACAGAACCCGATGGCCGGACGAACGCCACTATTATCGTGATGTTTATAATCCAAACTATTAGTCATAAAATTAATTAAATGGAAACAAAAGAATATCAATCTCTTTGATTGATTGCATTGCCGTCCCTTTCAATTGTATTAATAAAATGCAAAACAAGTATTGATTTCGATATCTCTATGATTGTGAGTAATCACAGCCGAAGACACACAAAATGGTTGCGCGAATCCATTGCACAGCCATTTGGAATGAGAACTCTCTCAAATGACTGCACTGTCGGCTCCGGCGTCTCCACGATTAACGGCTTAAACCATACAAAATGAATACCAGACTTGTGTTTAATTAATGAGGATCTGACCGAAAAAGTAAAAGTTTTGCACTTTGTTTGCTGACATATGAAGAGTTAAACCTCTGGAACTAATCGACGAATTTTCTAACGTATATATAAAAAGTTTACTCAAAAAATATCGGTTATTAAAGTGCGGAACAAATACCAAAACTTTTGGGTAAAAAAAGACATTTTTCTATATTTTAATTATTTATTTGAAAAAAATTTGTTGCTTTGAGTGACTTTCAGTCCATGACATGAGAAGTAAATCTCTAATTAACTCATCCTTTAATTAGTTAATGCGATGATTAAATATTATGTCATTCCTTTTATGCTGTCCTTGTGTTTGTTACCCGCTTTCATCCGGTAAAGTAAAACATCTTTAAGTCAAAACAAATTAAATTCTGTCCATTAATTCTATTGAATGAGAATTTAAACTCGAACATTTATTATATTTACTACTAAAATGAACTTATATTCCGAAACAATTGCTCACAATTTTCATACTTTTTAGAGAGAAATCGCGTTTAATATTATTATTCTATCGTTGGTTCAGATATTTATTGTCTGACATTTAAGTTTGTTTTCTTCGCCGGAATTAACTTATTTTTGTTGATATCGACTGTCATTACATAACATAACATTTGTGACCAATTTTTCGTCGCGAAAGTCAAACAAAAATGATATCGAATGAGAACAGAATCCGATTTAAGGCATAAAGAACTTAATACTTCTTTTGTAGAGATTATCCCAAAAATTCTTTTTAGAATTTGCCAAATAATAAGAATAAATAAATTTTAATTAATGTTTTGCTTTGGAATCAAAAATTTACAAATCATTCAATTTGTATTAATATTTAAGAATCCAAACCAAAATAGGCGTACATTTGCATAACTATTCTGTTGAATATTTATCGAATAATTTCATTTCGTGGCACAGAATAAGGGATCAAATTCTATATTCAAAGTCAGCTGAATATAGAATATAGTCGATTGGATCGGAAGTGAATTATTTTATGTTATTTTTACACAAAATAAATATTCAATTGGGAAAAGTTTAAAGAGTTTTAAGAGAAGAATAATCTTCTTTATTCTGTTCCTTCAGTTCTTAGATACACTCATTTTCCTTTAAGAGTAACAACACTGGGGCCAATGAATTGCTTCATATAAATGGTTAGTTGACACTAATAGTACTTGATACAAAGTATGTATAGTTTTTCAGAATCAAATTTTGTTGATCTAATTGGTAAAGTTGCCAAAAATGGTATTTCCTCTTAAAGGAAAATAAGTGTATTTTGATTTATCTTCGCTTCTCTTCGATAATACCCGAGCAAAAAAAAAATATAAAAAATAGAACTCAAGCCCAGTGAAAGGGAGACTGAGATCAGTGTTTAGGCTCACAATTTGAAAACTCAATCACTCAATCAAAGTCATCATTTTTATGAATCTAATAGTAAAAGAGTGTATGAAATGTATTATATATTTATTTATTTGTATAGCTTTTAATGGCTTCGAAGTTATGATTTATTTCATTGCAAATCATAGCCAAAAGTTTAGCCCAAAATTTGTCGGACAAAAAATGAGAGATTATGTAGAAATGTCTATAAGAAGAAGAAGAAGAATAGGTTAAGAAGAAAATAAGTTGAAGAAAGAGTGAACTCAACTGAGCCGTCAGTTTATTGATGTAAATATTAAGAGAAATTCTTGGCTCTAATCGATGAACAGTGAAAAAGTGTAGCCAACAGTAAAATCAAATGTCGTTTTTCATACGATTATGAGCCCTAGCAATTTTTTGTCACAAAATTACGATCACATTATTCTTGAGATACGAATATATATAAAAAAAATTCTTCTCTAATATCCAGATCTTATCGGTTAAGCATATTCTTTGACTAATCTTTTCACGAAATATCGGAATAAATTAATAGCATTTTTGAGTTTAAGCAAAAACTATAGCATAGAATACATAATATTATATTCTTGTAGTCATTAATTTTGATTGAATCTTAGAAATTTTTATGAAAAAGAGGTTTTTTCATTAAAAAAAACTCTTCAATAAATAGGAAATATAATTTTTCGCCTCAAAAAGTAGAATAATCTATTAGAAAATGAAAATTTTATCTGACATTCATTAAAATTTGTCGACTCATTAGTTTCATTACTGACGAGTAAACGGACTTAATATGAATATTACTCAATCGATTCGTTAAAAATTCTAATGATTCGTAACGTTTGAGCTTTTATACCATTACGACAAAAATTTCCAAGACAGTACAAAAACCATTATTGTAAAATGTGTTGTGTATTTTAATTGAAAAATAATCATAATGTTATTCAGTGCTAAAAACTCATATTATTAATATAGACCTATAATTATAACATTTTTCGTTCAATAATAGAGTTATTTATAGTTTGTAATGTATTTTGTCTTAATTTTGTTTTCATTCACTTGTTATCATTGTATGCATTCTAAGCGTTAATTAGAGAATTTGCTTCACATGTCATACAAAGCAGTTTTGGAGAGAAGAGGACACACATAACATACACACAACACACGAAAACAGTCAATAACACGGGATTACATGAAAAATGCCACTTAAATGAAAAAGTTGATAACCAATGGAAATGATGGCCTGTTTTGTAGTTAAAAGTGGTGTTTAGTCCACTGAATGGCGGGAATGTGTTGTTAACAAATAATTTTGTGTAAAAATTGCTTTTATTGTATTTATTGCTCAACTACTCGATGCCGATCACAAAAATAAATGGTTCGCTCGCTTTCAAAGTGTTGGACACAAAAAATGAAAAATGTTTTGCGAAGTGAAAAACGATTGAGTGATACAAATAATAATAATGTTCGCAAAAGAAGGCCTCAAATTGTATAACAATATCATATCTCATCAAATAAGAGTTCAATCATATCTCAAATACTACTATAGGAGAGAAAACTAAGAGTTTGTTGTGTTGGCCACAAGAAATAGGTTATAATCCTTGGATTTAAACCATTCAATAGTTTAGTTTCAAAATACAATTTACTGTATATAAAACGAAAGACGAAAATCTTATATAAGATGTAATAAAATACTGATAAAAATTAGCCAAAAACGGGATATAATATATGAGAAATTCTTGTAATAATTAAATTCCTGCCATTTATTCTGTTAATTGATTTCTCTTTTTGTAGACAATGTTAAACACAATTTCAAATCATCTGTTGTTTTATGATTTGTAGACAAAACGATAAAATTCATGAATATATTTCAAAATCTAATGTTATTTATAAACAAATGTATAAAAAGTTTAATCTATTATTGTTTTATTGAAAAAATCAATTCCTTGTTTTGATTCATATATTCTATGAATTGTATGAAACGATAGGATATACATAACAACAGCGCTCTGTTAGACATCTTCTTGCGAGAAAACACATGAATAATGTTCTTGTTTTTGTCCTTTTTGTAGACAAATCTATTTTAATTCTATTTGAAGTCTAATGAATAGAATTAAAGACAATTATTAGCAGCTGTTATGGTCTTCCTTTTGGAATAAATTCTTTTTCTGACATAACATTCTTTCCTTCTTTGTATTGCATTAGTCTTTATTCTATTGTTTCTGTTCTGCCTTTTCTTTGGTTTCTTAAGAAGATATTACTTTATATATAAAACATTTTGTTTTGTCAATCATTTCTCTTCTTCTTCTTATGGCAAACACTGTGGACCTCAGCAGAGCTTTTATTGATTAAAACTAAACAGAATATAATCGACTAAAAAACTCTTCTCTAACAGTATTTTGTGGATAAACCCGATGTCTTAGACCGAGAAAAGTCGGACAAACATAAGTCCAAACTATAAGCACTGCTTCACAACTAATGCAATCAAAATAGTTATGATATTGCGGTCGAAGAGAAACATCTCTAATAATATAACTTTAATATTATGTGAAAAACTAGAAATCGATAATAAGAGAGGAGTAGAGAAGAAAATAATAAAATAGGAGCAAAAAATTTGTCGCAATAATTCATTTTGTTGTTCGCCTTCTCTCTGCTCTTACATTACTTTATGTCTTTCCACACATTTTCTCTTTTCGTATCTTTTATTTCGTTTAATTCATTAAATTTTTATATTATATAAAAATATATAACAAAATAGGGAATCGATTCAATGAAAGTGTGTCCGAAATATACTGTTTATCACAACCATTGATTGAAATTACACTGAAATCAAAGTCAACGACAAATATTAGGGTTGTACAAAAAATTCATCGTGTATAATTCACTATTATTCATAGAACAAAAAGAGCAATTTCTAGAAAAAACAAGATGGCAAACAAAATAGGAATATACTCGAATTTAAATTTGTAATAGATGTTTTAAAGTTAGTTTTAAAATTAAAATATAAAGCATTTTAATAAGAATAAGCTCGTTTTATCAATTCCGGCTTCCATATTGGAAAATGATGTAGATTTTACTATGGTTTCAAATCTCCTATCATTTTAGAGCTATTTAGTTATATAGCATTGTTATGAATAAAACGTATTATTCACTTAATATTTGAAAGTCATATTTGAAAAGTCTGTTTTTTGCCAACCTTAATAAATACCAAAACAAAAATAAGTTGTTTAGTAGTTATGTGACCCCTAAGGATAAAATGACATTTCCCTCCAACTAAATCACACTTTTCTCTCATTCCCAATGAATTAGAGAATTATTCAGCGCTCAGAGACTGCAAAAGGGATCGACAAAAAGGATTTGATATAAGAGAACCGATGGAGAGAGAGAGAGAGAGAGAGAGAGAGAGAGAGAGAGAGAGA
>JAQGCS010001359.1:0-14261 GCA_034702105.1 Fuscozetes fuscipes | reverse complement strand
ATTCAATAAGCAATTAAAATATGTGGACATTACTACTGATGAGTGCTTGACAAATACTCTTGAGTTACTTTTAGCTGTAATATCGCAGTTGTGTCATCTTGAACGAGTAAAACTTACATTTTATTTCTCTGTTTACTCTGATCTGATGTTTAAGAATTTGCAAGAAATGGGAACAAATTCTTATAATATAAAAACGTTAACAATTATTGACATTAATGGTAGAAAGCAAATCGGACCAGCAATATCTAACTCATTATTCAATTTAATCAAGTATTTTCCAAATTTAAATAACCTAAGATTTAAGATAGATGATTTTGAATCCCATAGTACCGAATTAAATGTCAATATAAAGTCTTTCACTAATTGCCAAAATCTATTGCATTTAAACCTTAGTTTTATGGGACTAAAAGACAGAGATTTCACCGATATAGGCAAATATCTACCAAAACTATGCCACCTCTCACTACATGAGCCAAACACAACTCAAACATTATTAGGTTCTTTGAAACAACTCAAAAGCTTACAAAATCTTGTGATAGATAAGCAATTCAATTCTGACGAACACAAATCAGATTGTCAGAAAATCGGACAACTTTTCAAAGTTTGTCCGAGACTTAAAGTTGTTCAATTGAGGCATGAAAATTCCATAACAGTAAACTTTTTCAGAAATATTTCAAATTCCGTGACATCTCGTATTAATTAATAATATTCACCAGTATTTGCAACTCATCAAAATCTAGTTCTCTCTCTCTCTCTCTTTCTCTCTCTCTCTCTCTCTCTCTCTCTCTCTCTCTACAACAAAAACAGATTCACTTAAGAGATATGGTATTAACCAGGCATGTTCAAGGTTGACGGGTCTAGGGTGGTGATTTTTCAAAAAATTTCTAGAGGGGGGATCTAGGGGGTGATTTTTTGAATTTGCTGCCTCGCTTCCCTCGGCAAAAAACTCAAAGGGTGAAATACAAGCCGCATCGCTTCGCTCGGCGGCAGCGAGAGGGGGTATACCTGTAATGTTAAATTTTCGAAAAATTCTAGGAAGATAATCGCAAATTTCTGGCTCTAGGGGGATATTTCGTCTATCCCCCCTTGAACATCCCTGGTATTAACTGTTAAAAAGTGAATTCGTCTAACATTTGACTCTTTGAGTGTTTAACTGATTATCTGATAATTGAATTTGAATTTCAGTGATAATAATATGGAGAATATTCAGGACATTCACGAAACTATATATATGTTACGCAAACGGATCCGCGAATTGGAGAACAAAGAGAATGACAGCGCAAACGACACTTTCAGAAGTTTACCGTCGATGGCCTAACACCTGCTTTTCACTGAAGTCCTCTTTTGGAAAGAGTGGAGTCGACGAACATTTGCTTCATATTATGTGTTGATATTTGTGTGCAAAACATTACAACCGATTCATTGCTCTCTTCTTGCGATCGCAAACTTCTTGATGACTAAAACATCTGTAACTCATTTTTGGCTCATTTTTTCTATACATTACGTCTATTGAGCCATACTTTCAATGAATTAGTAGAGCGTTTTGGTCCCAACAAACGACTAATTGCTTATTTGGATAACTATTTGCAAATAATCTTCTCTTTTAAACTGACTATAAGTCAAAAGTTGAGCACAATTTTGTCCGTTTGAGTACTTGTTATGTTATGTTATGTTATGTTAAAACTCTGTATAACTTAGACTTTAATTGAGAAACGCTTTTGTTTTCACTTTAATAGATTGTATTGTATTATAGTATTTGACGATAAAACTGAAAATTGTGTAAAAATTATGGCAAAACTTGATGTTTGACTTCTATCTCAGGCGAGAAAAGACATGTAAATTATGTAAAGCTATTATGAATTGATAAAAAGCTAACGTTAAGCCTCACTGCTATCGTATTATAACTTAATATTCGGGTCACAATTCTTATGCAAACAATTGAATGTCAAACTACTGGCACTAATGCAGTATATTTAGTATCACAAGAAGAGGACATTTTTCGACTCCAAACTTGCGATCGAAAGCCAAATGAGACGACACAACAATAGTGGAAATCGTATGCATTTTGTTTGAAAAGTCAGACTTTGATTCTTTGCTTAGAATATCAGTTATATTATTGTAAAAGTATTGCTTCAATTCAAACACATCTGTGAAGTGAATGAAAAAGTATTTTTCACAGTTTTAGTCATTGTTAGCAGTTTTTAGCAGATTATCCAAACGGATCACTGATCCAGTGCTCAACTATTGTGTCGAACACTCTTTTAGCCAATACTTAATATAGTGCTCTATTACTGAGAAATACTACTGTTCTGTTCTGTTCTGTTCTGTTCTGTTGTGTACTGTTCTGGGAGTTGATAGTGTGGCCACAAATACATAGCGCGAAGAATACACACAGAAGTTAATAGACACTGAATAACGACAATAGCAAAAGCATAATATAATAGAGTGTCGCGACTTTCTATGGGTTCTTCGCACCACTGCTTTTGGGTCAGCCATAAAAAAGAGAGTCCGTCCAAATTGAATGAATTAAGTTATGCCAATGAGAAAGGTGTGAATGAGTGTTGAATGAGTGAAAAGCATATCAAACGCCAAAACTTAGTTCACTTCATATTTCAGAAGTCGACCGATTGTTGTCTATTACTGTAAGAGTGAACCACTTTTTCTCTTTACTTCTATTATCATTTGAATGAAGTAGTGGTCGACTATTGTTTGATTCAATGCATTGCAAGTCTGTTAACAGTAATGTCTGACTTATTTTCACCTTTTATTTCTCCGAACAAAAGTTCCGATGCATTCAAATGAAAGCAATAGTTTAGGCTTTAATTCAGTGCTTATATTCACTGAAATCATTTATAACACACTTTTGCTTTTCTTCATATATTGACAGACAATGAATCAATGATTTATTCTTAAGCTCTTTTTCTTTGCAATCGAAGCCAACGCTTTACCCCTTTGCGTCTCAAACCCCTTCCCCTCAAACCAATGTATACATTACTCCCCAATCGAATCAAAAATATCTGTAATTCTAATGCGTTTTGAGGTCAACAGAGAAGATGATTAAATAAGTCGATTGTGTTCTCCACTATTCTGTGCTCTTTTGGTTTGTGTCCGTCGAGACTCTCTTTGATCCGCCTTTTAGTCAGAATTGAAACCAGGAGAAAATAGCACTCGTTTTAGACCTCTGTTAATATGTCCAACGATCCGAAGCGACTCCATTACTCTAATAGCTCTTAATGTCATCTAATGTCGTCTAATGTGACCGCAAACTCACTGACCGTTTGGCCGACAAACAACTCGAACCCAAATCTGAGGACAAACGTCTTCTTATTATAACTTTTTTGATTCTTAATCTAATTTAGTTTTATATTAGTTTAGGGCATAAGAGACGATAATTTCACTAAAAGTTTTCAATTTTATCATCAAATACATGAATTTGACTTAATTAGCAAGATGCAATTTAATTCATTCAATTGATTGATTCTCTTCTCAAAGTTAAACTCAAATCATAAGAATAAAAAAATTGATTAATCGATAGGAAGGAATAAGTGATGAATTTCTCAATAAGAAAATTAATGATCAAATTCTGCTCATTTTTTTTGACTAATTAACAAATTTTATTCCGTTTAGTATAAGACCTGTAATTCGTTTGATTTATAAGTTTTATAGTTCTTTAGAGTCTCAGAGTTTTTAATGATTTCTTTTTTCTATTCATTGGATGGAAAGCAGAGAAGAGTCTAATCTTTTTATTGCTATACTTTTTTATGTCTACGTTTTTGAGTGAGTTTCTTGAAGTCAGTCCTAAAAACGTTCAGTTGATTTGTAGTACAATTATTTGAGTAACAGTTACTTCAAAGGCAATGTTCGGCTGTCCTAACAAATGCCTTTTTGTACATCTGATTGACGGCTCAGACACTCCTCACTGGCGAAACAGTGGGGACACAAACACCAAAATACCGATTGTCCCGAAGTCACGGCTTTTACTCTGACTTTCATTGTTTGACACAAGAATTCGGACCACTTTTTAGGCTTAAAGTTGTAATACTTTTTAGTTTTGGGAAATAAATTTCAGATAATAAACATAATTAATGGAGTGATTTATTTTCGAGATAAGGAGTGGCTCACAGTCTATACACAAAAACCATAACCAAATCAATCGACTTATAAAAAAGTTTGAGAAAAAAATCAAAGTCAGAGAAAAAATAGCAAATAATTGCTACAAAATAAAATTGGTTTCAATAAAATTTATCAAAAAAATCACGTTTTAATCATAAAAAGCTAATACTTTAATTGCTATTCAAGAAAAAAATTATGAATAAAAAGAGCTGAGAGTCAGTCCACCACTTGAGTCGTTCATCTAATTAGTATGAAGAGCCACAAGCAATGGTCCAATCCATGCCCTAATGATGTGTATGTGCTTATAATGTACGCTATTTTGCAAAACCGATATATCGCTACTTTGATTTCCAAATAAATGCCCAATAAATAGCACCCACCATAAAATACTTTCGATCGCTATAAGAGTGTCCATTTTAAAAAAGCACTAGAATAGGCAAAAAAGGTTGGTGCCAGACATCATAAACCAAAGCATGGAATGGTTTTATTCCTGGTGTCAATCCTTTGGTTTCAAAAGCCTGGAGACAAAAGTCTAAAAAGTGTTTCCTTTGAAGAAATTGAAGTTTTTATTATTGTATTCAAAGATTTTATTTTCAACTCTTAAAAAGCGATTCTTCAGATTTGAAGCATTAGTTGTTTGATAGGAATCCAATATCCTGTGGTTTTGAGTCACAAACCAAATGCTTGAATAAAACAAAATTTAATAATGCTTTTAGCTTCTGCTTCCAGAATAAGATACTACGGCTATACTCACAGTCATATCAATAACTTGTGACCACAAAACTCACAAAACTATTGCATTTTTGCGAATCACTGATAGTTTTGACGGAAATCTGTGTTAAAGTGGACGGAAGTCAAAGGAAATAATATTCTGACAATTTTAGTCTCAAACTTATCTCTTCTGATAAGTTATTTCAGAAGTGAAACGACTCACAAATAACCGTTTGGAGTGTCTCTCAAATATAGTGAACTTCAGATCAGTTCAGATCACATTTTGAGCCAACATTTGATCTGAAGACCATTTTTCAGAAAAGTCTAACAAAAAATCGAAGAAAGAATTTATTAAATTGCGATCAAAGAGAATATCGATTGAAATAAATATTTTTATGAGAATTGAAAATATTTCAACAAATGATAGCAAAATCGATGACATGAGGAGAGCGGCGAACGATATGAAGAGCAAAGACTGTTATCGAAACGATCGCTAAAATTTTGCCGTCGATTACATTAGAGTTGTTATAACAGGTCTGACGACAGTTCTGTCAATAAAGACAATTGAGATGAAGGCAAACAAAAACACAAGACTCGAGTTCGACAAATGCACACTCATTCTGTGCTCATTCTGTGCTCTATGTGTTATGGCTGGAGAACCTGATGCCTAACACTTATTGTGAAACTTTCATTTCAAGTCTGACCACTTGAATGCTGTATCACTTGTGCACCAAATTTGTAACTTTCACTCAAACACCAAACAAGAAGTACTTCTTTTTCAGTATCGCCTAAAATAACAGAACCAAAAACTCATTGCGTTTCGAGTCTGAACTCCAATAGAGTATTAGTATTAGTCTTCAGATATTATTCTTCACTCGTTATATAACTGGAGTTTTAGTTACACAACAGTTCAGATTATAAACTAATCTCAAACTCATCTTAAGGTTAGAAAAACTCATCACTACTTCAATGACATTCCTAACCAAATACGGGCTCAAACAAAGACTGTGACTCAAACTTATTATTGCCATCCCTTTCATAAGAATTTGTTATTTTCTTAAACATCTTATCATTTGTTTCATTAGTTTTGTTCAAACATTGCTTTTATGAGCAAATTATTGAATGAAATTTTCGCTGAGTTTTAGTGCAAATAAAATAGTAATGAATTCCACAAAATTTCTAAAACAAACGTTTATGAAGTGTATGACGAGTGCAGTAAAGGCTGTTATTATAATAGCAATCGAGTGTTCATTTGCTGCTTAGACTATAGGACAGAATCAGTTTAATTATCTCATAAAACGTGTCTTAACTAAACTCAATGTTCTGCACACAGCTATTGCGAGTGCAGAGGACCGGCATCCCAGAACTGGTAAGTCAGTTATCTTGTCCTTTTCTGCCAGTGTCACAGAGTTTCTAAAATTGCTGGCAATAATAATCGGCAATAAAGTATGGAAGAGCTATACTTCTTAAGCCAGTACTTCAACTGTAAGCTAGCCTTCAGAGAGTGTCTGATTTCTAGTGAAGAGCTCACAGCAGACCAGAACTCGTGGGAATTTCATCCATTGAGCGGTACATCTTTGTTGGGACAGTTCGCAAATTGAACTACCCTTCAGGCCTTTTATTGCCCCTAAATATTCTTCTCTGGCGAAAGGCTCTGACTATAAGAAGTTTAGTTAAGAATTTTCGCTTCAAATGATTTTATAGGGGCTGTAATTCAAACTTATGTTCCAATGATATTCTTTGCCAGAACTCTATGCCATGTCTCACATACCATCACTACTCTCCTGTCTATTATATGAATGTATCGTTAATCATAAAATTGCGAAGAGTGTTCCAAATCTGGTGGTGTGCTCTTCGATGCAACGAATGTATTACACCCCCAATAAAATCATTTTAGCCTAAAAATGGCTCAGTTTGGTAGAAATGTGTTGGCATTGAATGGTTGTGTTCTATCATTTGGTGTGATGTCTCAATATTGTGTGTTTGGGATCATAAATGGCCCAAAGGGTAGTATTGGGCGCAAGAAGTTTACGCATTAATTCGATTCAGTTTTACAGCTCTTCACAAATAGGCAAAGATTGAGATATTGGCAGAGAATGAGAGGACAGAGCGCACAGCTATGTGAGGAGAGGCACAGTGCGATCGGAAGCTGTGTAGTCATGCAAATGAGTTATTGACTTGTTTTTGCATAAAACAGCATTTAGTAAAGTAATGATATAATTCTAGTGAACGATAATCAGACCTCAAAAGCATTAGCAGCCGATCGCTTGAGAAACAGCTGCCAACACATTGAAACACATTTTGGTTTCAATTTAGGCGTTAAGTTAGTCAGAGATTTGCACCACTAATACAATAACAATAGGAATATACTGTGCATTATTCCTATGCACAAACACAGATCAGTACTACTGATTCAGCGGTAATCGTAGTCACAGTCAGAGTTTGTGCAAAACTAATTCGACATTCATTTGAACCACACATCTATTCGGTGAACGTCTTCTTCTTTGCACAGCTCTCGCCTTAAAACAGTTTTAATGATCAAAAATTTTACTTTTATTGGCATCTCTTAGCAAATGGCTGTCCAAATCATTATACTTTTATATCTTCTTCTTATTATTCTCAGCCAATGATATGAAGTGAAGATTCTGGCATTGAATTGATTTATTGCTATAATGTTGTTAATCGTGATAAACATTGGAGTAAATTCTGTTAATTATTTTATTGAGACTTTTCAAGGATTCAAATGATTTAGGAATTGTGTTCACCACTCCATCTCTAACCCAATACTAATAAAACTAATATAAGTAAATGTAGTCACAGATCATTATAATCAGGGAATTTACGAACATCTTCTGAATTTCAATATCAGAAACCAAAGACAAAGTTCGCACAATTTGTTAATTGTTGCCAAAAGGATCCGTTAAATAATTTTATGGTTCATATGTTTCAACAAATAATTTAAGTAATTTTGAATAATTCAAAACATGCCTCAAATTATGAATGAATGCCAGAAAATTATGAGTTCATAAAATAGCCTTCAATGCCAAAGAATGATAATGGACACTTTTTATTTATAAAGCGTACATTTATTTAGATGATAATCAAGATTAATTTATATTTATATTAGTTTGGAAAACGTCAAATATTTTTTATCATTTATTACAAAATATAATTCGCACTTTTTTTGTGTAAAATATGATCGGATGTGAAAACATAACAATTCATTATTTGTTGAGTTAATCCTATAGTGATTTTAAGGGGTTTTCCAGCTGTGGATACATTTCAGTCAATATTTTTATTTTTGTTCGGTCGGGAAAAATGCGGAAACAAAAAAAATTAAGGACGGGTTGTGTGGGGTTGAAATCGGCAATACATCTGTACTCAACTTTTTATTCAACTCAATTCTTATGAAATATAGAATTATATGACTTTCGACAAAATAATAAACAGATTATATTTAGAGAACTGCTGTTTGAAAAAAATTGAATGAAATGAATGAAAAAATATTCAAAGCCTTTTGGGTGAGTTTGAGTGTAGGTTCTCTTCTAATTTTCTCCTCTCAATCCCTATAGTGATGTCATCCATACATGAATGGAGAGAAGTAGAGAAAAAGTGGTGTCGTACGCAAAAACAGTCCTAAAAAACTTTTTTGTTAATAAAAGTTGTGAATCGAAGTGAAAACTAGAAATTACAATCTTGTTCCGATCAAACTGAGAGGGAGAGCATACACAACATGTACTACCAGTCCTTACAACACAACGAATAGTCATAGAAATTAATGAATCGTATGCTTAGGAGAGAGACAGAGAAAAATTTTGCGATCAAAAAGTAATTATCGTATTTTCAGTGTCTTATCAAATATTTAATATCTTACTTAATTTTCTACTGAAAAACATTTATAGAGGAAATCAAATCGTAATTAAATGTCATTACTTATACTCATGTCATGACAACTGCACTGCTTTTCCGACACAATTCAAATGCAGACAATGTTATGAAAATTTTGACTCAAAAACGATTGAAATGATTCGCAAAACGAATGGAATTCAATTCAATGAAGTATTAATCTAACGGACAGATTGTAAAAAGTATTACAAACTTTAAAAACTTTTTAATTGTTTCGAAACCAAAATAAACCTTAATATTGCATATGATTATAATGCAACGCAACTAATTTCCAAGATTATTCATGTGATATACAATCAAACATGCAAGATTCCCATTTAAAGTAAATGATGGAAAATTGGACAGGTTGTTATCAATTTATTCAAGATATTTTCAGGTCTCTTAATAAAATATCATAACAAGCACTTGTTGTTGCCAAGTGTTTCCTGTTCTTGCATATTTCAGTCAATATAAACTTTGAACCGATGTAGTGCTAGATGCCATTGGGGCTAACAAATAGACTGGTATCTTGCTTATCTATTGAAGTGATTTGCACAGAGTTTGAGTTTTGTTTTTGTTCATAAACATTATGGCTTTGGATAACAATAAATGTTTTCAATATATCATTGAATGCATTGAAAAATATGTGAAATGATATAACAATAAATTGCGGTTAACTATAAACTAAACATAAATGTAGTTATGTTTTGATATATCGATTTCAATATAAGTGTCTCCGATGGCGAGCCATCACTGCGTGTGTGTAGCAGTTAAGGTAAGGCTAGTTATCCCATATTACATATTATTGGAGTCACTTGTGAACAGTCAACAAACAGTACACAAGAGATGAATAAAAGGCAAAAAGCATTCAAACATTTCGATTAGTTTATGGTTTATTGCCGTTTGTGTGCCTCTAATGTCAGTCCAATAGTTTTGATTGCATGCAATCCAAACCTAAAATCAAATTAAACACGAAATCAAAATAAATATACAATTGAGACAAAACTTTCGCCAATAAAATTATATCTTACATGTGTTGGGCCGCCACTGGAGTGGATCACTGACAACACACATCACTTCGCACTGCATAACACACTTAGAGTCAAAGTTCTGTCATTAATATAAAGTTTTGTCGAAAGACTATTCAACAAAAAGTTAATAAACAAATCATAAAAATCTCAGCATTTTTACACTTATTATTGTTAGGGCCGGCAATCCATGCAATCCTATGATATCCTATCGTAAACTCATCCATAAATTTGATTTAAAGAGAGGAATGCCAGTGAAAGGGCAGAAGTATTTAAACGGAAACAGGCATTCCTTCGGCAAAATTAACTGATCCTTTAAATCCCTTCGAAGAGTGGTTCGGATTTTGAGAGACTTTGAAATATGAGACCCAATTCCGGTTATGTTGTCTTCAACTGGTTATTAACCACTCATTTGATACAGTGTTTTGCAAGTCATGAGAGGACCACACAATTCACACAATTCTCTATTCTGTGTTTCTATTCATTGTTTTTGTTAGAAATCACACTTCAATGCAATCGTAGTCTGAATTTTAAAACTGTTTTTTCTACAGAAATGTGTTATTCTTTTGGATCAAATGCACTGTTTTTCCGAATCTAAATAAACAAAAAATTTTAGTTTTGTTTTTCTCTTCACTACAGTTAGAGTTGGAGTCAAACTCTATATTCAAGTAATGTTTTGTGCTCTCAATGTGTAGAAGGATTACAAACTTGAATTTCAAACCAGAATTTAAAGTAACTATTTTTCCAATAAATAAACTCATTTCAACCAAGGGCTAGAATTTGCTAGTTATTATTGTATTGACTTTCTGCTAAACCCAATATAGATTCTCAAATTAAACTTGGTAAAAAAATCAGTATCATATTCCTCTAATTCAAATGAAAACATATATCTATTTAATAAACTCTGAAATGAAAAATAAAATACAGTTTTCAAAGATTTTTAACTTTTCTGAATATTTAACAAAATTTTGGGAACTACCGAAACAATACTATTTTTGAATATTTATGACAATTTTCCAATTTTGACATTTCAATGGGTAATAATTTAAGCTTTTCATCAGAAAATTTCCATTTCGTCACATTTTCATTGTTTATCTTTAAATTAAATGAATAATAAAAATGTGAGTCAATTTGAAAAACGATTCTTGGTAATCACAATCAGAATAAAACCCTTTAAAGACATGAAACTCTTTCTTTGAAAGGATTATATGTTTTTTGTTTTCCCACTGAATTTAAAACCGAAATTCCAATCGATTTCTAATTTAAAGCGATATTTCTTTTGCGAAAATCGATTCATTGGTAAAGAATTTCTGAGTATTTTCGACAAATTCTAGGGAACGGACAGAAGCGGCCAAACAAACAGACACTCATTACTGTCCTTTTGTGACACCAAAAGAAAGACTTTTTTATGGCCAGAATTGATGGCATTTCTAAAAAAGAGCACAAAGTTTTAAGTAATGGTCGGCATAATCGACACAATCACTGACCGTCTGTGCTATAGATAGAGACACGAAAACAAGACATCACATCCTTTTGTCACAGAGAATATCACCTGTGCTCAGTTCAGACCGAAAGGACAAAAGTATCCCTAAATCAGTTTACAACTTAATGGGGTTATTATAAGCACTTGTACTGCATTTGCCTTTGCCCTGGCAAAATTGGGAGAGAGAGAGAGAGAGAGAGAGAGAGAGAGAGAGAGAGAGAGAGAGAGAGAGAGAGAGCATGTTGGCAGAGGGCATATTTGCGTAGAAACGGAGCGACAGTAGCAGCGCAGCTATGTTGGCGAATGTCTTGAATGTCGCAAATGATAAGCTTATTGAGGAATCCCTTTGAACAGAAGCTTTTATGCTGATTATTTTGCTGGCGCTCTCTCTGGCATTCTTTGGAGCACTTCTTTTGATTTTACGGCCAGTTTTATAGCCCGACACCAATAATAAGTTGAAACAACTTTTTGGTACTCAAACCCATCGAAAGAAATAGTCTTAATGTTCTCAAACATCAATCCATACATTCATTTGAGTGCACATCATATGTACTCATCGTTTGAGGTGTACTATTCCTGGGCTATAAACCAGTAAAACTTCTAATGAATATTATTGACCATTATATACATCAATAATATAGTCTTTTGTTAAGTTTGAAGAAAACATTTTCAATATTTCCTCTTATTTTTGCTCAAAACACCGAATTTTATATTAGAGAAGAGTTGCCAGTGAACTTTTGCTAGGTAATGCAGTCAATCTTATTTTTATGATTCGCTATTCTATTCTGTGCTGTTCTTGGGCTAAGCCCAGCACTAAATGAATAGCAAATACCCATAAATTAATAAATGCATTCATTATTCAAATGAGAGTTTATAAAGATTTTAGGCTCTGATTAACACAAAGACAGAGAATTCTAGGATTTAATTATTTTTAGAGTTTTTCCTAACGTTTTGGTTACAAATAAAACTTCAATTTTATTACTGGAATTATATGCAGACTATTATTTGTGTGAAACCAGTTTACAAATAGTCTGAGTTTTTATGTATATCTTATTCTTTAAGTTAACTATTTTTATGAGATTTGTGTCCAGATTTTCACTTAATTTATTCCCAAATCTGATTGCAGTCTATTTTTAAAGCAAATGATTCTAAATATTTACTCTTTTTCATTATCTAAGAGTTGAGCTCTAAATTTGTAACAAATTAAAATGTGTTCACCAAAATCACCATTTTGAATTACTTTGCATAAAATTAGTTACTTTTATTTCTGATAATTAATGGTTTAATTTAAAATTAAGACTCATTTCTGATGAAATTGATTATAGAGGAGAGTAAAGAACAAATGAATTAAATTGAATTTATTGAGAATTTGTGTCATTTCTATGAATTATAAGAAATAAAGTCCTTTCAGTTTATAGTAAATAAAACATTTAATAAATGGTTAATTATTTTAAAACAAATTTCTTATAAAATAGTTATAAAAGAATTTCCAGAATTGAGTCAAAAGTGAGTAAAGCCCTTTTATGCTTCACTATTAATAACTGTATTAATCCAATCGACATAAGCCGATACCTGAGTGTAAACGCCCGGAGTGTTTGGTTGACCACATTCTATGCCATTTGATATAATGCCGGCCAAAACCCATTTGTTATCTACGCTTCGTTTGACAGCGAGAGGACCGCCAGAATCTCCAGCACAGGCATCCTTACCACCATCTATGTCTCCGGCACAGAGTTTACCCAATTTAAGTACATTTTTATGGCCCAACTTTTCAAACAAATAATTACAATAATCTTTTGTTAGAATCGGTACCGAAACGATTTGAAGAATCTGTGGAACTTGTTTTGAGCCTTCATTAGATTCATAACAAAGATATAATTAGATTCAACTAGTTAAAAGAGTTATTTACCATATTTACCATACTTAAGAACACCAAATCCGGAGATATAAGCGGACTGACCAGAAAAGTCTTCCATTATTTTAGGCAAACAAATGGGTTGTATATTGTCTTCATTAGTAATACTTTGATTGAGTTTTATGAGTGCGATGTCGTTCTCCAGAGTTTTGCTGTCGAAATGTTCATTGATTATGATTTTCGATGCATTTCGCGATACGAATGGTTCCTCAGAATTATTCAACGGTTTGATCGATGCACTTTTAGTGCTATTCTCTTTGTCTTTCGAATGATGGGAGGCTTCACTTTCTATGTCTGTGTCACTGAATTTATGTTTACCGAAATAGGCTTCAATTTTAAGATAATGTCTTCCGTTAACATCAAGACAGTGGGCGGCCGTCAAAATCCAATATTTGTGTATAAGTACAGCTCCGCACTGCATTATCACATCATTAACTTTGACATGGAGCAAAACTTGCCATGGCACTTCACCATAAAAAGTGTCCACTCCGCCAATGATTCGGCTTATTCTAATATCTGTGGGCCTTTCGCCGCAGCTCTGCTCAGAGCTTTCAATATGACATATAATAGACTTCAAGAAAATGAATTGAATTAAAATAATGAATACAATTAATTTCAATGAATTCATATTTTTTGTTGAGAAGATTAATAACTTATTGTCAAAACATTTCAAATAATATGTAAGTGTATAATATATAAGTGTATACAAGTATATATGTACAAGTTCACTAACACTGTTGGAAGAAAATTAAAACTTAAATATAATTAATTGTTCTTGGCAAATGGGATTTCATTCTGTTAATCATAAATATAGGTGTTAAAAGGTTATTGTATGGATTGAGTGAGTATGTTCTTATACCTATACTGAGACCACTCTAATTTAAAAAGGCAAGGGCAACGACTAAAAAGAAAATTTTATTTCAAAGAGTCAATAAACAATGACTACAATACAAAATAAATTGACCCTTCAAAGTCACTTTGTTAAGTATCATAGTTATTGAGAATGAAAATCAAACTTGAAGGGTAAAGTAGAAGCAGGGATGCCCAAGCTTTTCGGCTCTAGGGGGGGTATAGGGGGTAGTTTTTGAAGATTTTTCTAGGGGGGGGGGGGATCTAGAGAGTAGTT
>JAQGCS010001358.1:0-14261 GCA_034702105.1 Fuscozetes fuscipes | reverse complement strand
TAGGACTAAGTTTTTATAAGCATCTAAAGTGCTTTTTGACTTTACTGAAACCACAAATCCTTTAAGGTGTTAAGCTAAAATCATTGTCCCTCCCATTAATTTAAAACAAGTCCAATTTTATCAACTGCTCAAAATATTTTTGAATTATTTTACGTGATAACAAAATATCAAGAACTATCTCACTGTAATGTACAAGTCTAAATATTGATTAATTCGATAACATATGAGGACCGATTTTATAAACAGTTGCTCTAACCGATCTTGATAAAAATGGAAACGGAATTTAACTGATTTTAATAATTGTTTGATATTTATTTGTTATTAAGGCGAACATTGCGAGACATTCGTCGAACAGTTCGAGAAACTGTTTGGGAGCGCCTCTACTCTCAACATAAGTCAACAGATTGTAAAATAGAAAAATTTAAAATTAAAAAAATCTGTGATATTATCAAAACCTAATTTGAAGTATTTGTTAATAAATTCTAAAAGGGCATTTTTCCCAAAACCATTGCGAGTAAAGCCATGCGGACATACATTCCATTCTCTGCTTGTCTGAAATAAGCGGCTCTTTTGTCATAATCAAAGTCAGGTCTGAAATGATAAACAGATTTAATATTAATATCTCATTAACTAAATTATAGTCAGCTTTCAATGAAATGACATTAAATACTAACTGTATTTCATTAAGTCGTGGCAACGGATGCATTACAATCATCGCTGACTTTGCTTTTGTCATTAGCTGAGGAGTTACCACATAATGTCCATAACACGCTTCATATTCCTCTTCACTCGTAAACCGTTCCTTTTGAATACGAGTCATATAAAGAACATCAGTTTCAGGTAAGGCTTCCTCTAAAGAAGTCATTTCCTCATATCTGATGCCTTTGTTGTGCAAATAATTTTTAACTTCTTCAGGCATTCGAAGTGATTCGGGAGACACTAATTGAAGCAAAGTTAGTCTATAGAGCGCCAACACTCGCGCCAAAGAGTGAACAGTGCGACCATTCGCCAAATCTCCCACTAATGTAATCTGTAATCAAAAATAGTGAATTACATCCAATTACTAATCATTAGTGACCACTGATTAGTGATTACTAACCACTAGACCATTGATTGTTCCGATCTCCTCTCTGATGGTGAAAGCATCAAGCAAAGCTTGTGTAGGATGTTCCCCCACTCCGTCACCAGCGTTGATCACTGGTTTAGTGCATTTATGAGCTACTCGAGTGACTTCACCTTTTTGTGGGTGTCTGAGCACAACCACATCGCTATAGTTAGCCATAATACAAACTGAATCGTCCAGTGATTCGCCTTTTTTCACAGAAGAGAACTCTTCGTTGAGATAAACGACGGAACCGCCCAACCTTTGCATCGCAGCCGCAAACGAACAGCTCGTTCTTGTGCTCGCCTCATAAAACATCGAGGCCATTATTTTGCCCTTAAGTATGGTTTCGATGGGAATTTTCAATTTATCCAAATTCTCCAATGGCTTGCCATTGGCCACGCATACTCTTAGTTTGTGTGCCAAGTTAAATAACTCATGTAATTGTTCCCGATTGAAATCTTCCACAGACAGTACGTGACGACATAGTTTGTGATCAGTGAAAAGCGCTGGCGATCCCATTGAAACCACTTTAGCCCCAGCACTCGAATGCGAATTACTCAGCGCAAGGGAAAGGGGCTGTTTGTTCTTTATTTGATTTTGTATTCCGAGCTCTTTAAGCATTTCTGAGTATATTTCTGTCGACTCTTTCTTTTGTTTTTCACTTCCACTGATACTGTCATCAACTGAAGAGTTGTCTATAACTTCGAAATCCAATAAATTTTGGGTTGAATTTTGAGCCGAAGTTTTGAAAATGTTTTGTCCAAAACCCGGAGAGACCAACACTTTTGTGTCAACAAATACCACTTCTTTTCGTAAAACAACTCTTCGAACTCTTCCAGTGACTGTTCTCCCAGCAAAAGGGGTCCATTTGGCTTTGGAGAAAGGCATTGCTTCAGGTATGACCCATTCCTCGTCCAAATCCACTTCTATGTATGTGTCGCTCTGATCGCGCAAATTGAAGATTTGTTTGGGATTGGAATACATTCTTTTTATCAAATCATTTATTGAAAGTCTTCCCTCTTTGACGGCAGTCAACAGAAGGGGTAAAATAGTCTCCAAACCAGGAAAACCCGGCGGAGAGTTTGTTCCATCTTTTTCTGACTTAAGATGTGGCGCGTGGTCTGAGGCAAACACATCGATTACATCCATGTTATTCCACAAAGCCTTCTGATCTCTGAGTGTTACCAGGTTAGGTTTGACAGTACTTCTTTTTTGACCGATAGAATCGATGTCTTGATCCGAAAGGAAGAGATGATGCGGCGCCACTTCACAGGTAACTTTTACACCTTTCTCTTTGGCAGCTTTTATTACAAGAATCTCTTCCTCTCGCGCCACGTGACAGATATGAATGTGTCGGTCGTAAAGATGTGCTAAAGATATAATGGCAGCAGTTGTCTGTTGTTCTGCGTGAACACAAATCGGGACATTTTTGGGCCACTTTTCTATATGTTTGATCCAATCGGTAATATTCGGTAAACAAAGGTCTCCGAATGTGTTATTCAAATACATTTTAAGACCCATCACACGATTGGTTTTAGCGATATTGGCCACTACTTCCGCGTTGTCAGCCGTGGCGGCCAAGAAGAGAGCGTAATCGCATTTGGCTCCAGCGGCGGCCAATTTTGACTCGTGGACATAATTCTCTAAATTAGTAATCGAAGGCTTTGTGTTCGGCATCTATTTTAAGTATAAGTTTCATAAATATTTGTTTTTATTTGATATGTATTAAGACTCACGACTCCAATCAAAGTGATACCTCCGCTCAGCGCTGCTTCTGTACCCGAAGTGAAATCTTCTTTATGCTCATCTCCAGGTTGTCTGATATGAACATGCACATCAATTAATCCTGGCATTCGAACAATTCTATTAGATGTAAGACAATCGATATGAGTCTTGACGGGAGGCATTCCGTCAATTAATTTTAAAGCCTCGACTAGCAGTTTAGCACATTTCACATCTGATATGAGAGGTATGGCATAATCGACAGCAAATCTACGATATCTATATCCTTGAGTTGAGACTCTTCGAGCACCAGTGCTTCTCATGGGCAGATTAATCACTAAATCAAACTCTTTAGTAGAGAGATAGTGTGCGATATCATTGATATTAACTTTTTCCTCGTCTTCAATGAAAGGCCACTCAACCGCTTCCACATCAATGCCTTTTTCACTGTAGAAGTCGGCGGTACCTAAACTCGCGTACAATCGATACTTCATTTGAGAGAGAGTTCTAATACTCGGAAGTAATTCTTGTTTGTGTTTATGGGTTCCGATTGATAACAAAGCGATTCTTTTTTTAGGTAAACGGAAACCTGTGCTCAGCATTGCTTTCAGATACGCTTCGTATCGATTTTCGCCAAAACAGGCCACCTCTCCAGTGCTGGCCATTTCAACGCCAAGTGTCACATCTGCGCCCATAAGTCGAGAAAATGAAAATTGAGGCACTTTCACTCCAACCCTTTTTGGAGAGTAATGCCCGATTCGAGTCTCCTTCACATTCAAATTGATCGGAGCAACTTTTTCTCCCATTATTACTCGAGTGGCCAAAGCAATTAGATCTGAGTCCAATGTCTTTGATACGAATGGAAAGGATCTTGATATCCGAAGATTGCATTCAATCACTTTTAAGTCATCGTCTTTAGCCATCAGTTGCATATTGTAGGGTCCGTTTACTAAGAGTTCTTTACCGATCACTTCACATATCTGTCTGATGTTAGCCAATGTCTTATCTGTTAGATCCTGAGGAGGAGTTACAAGAGTTGCATCACCCGAATGCACGCCAGCGTTTTCAATATGTTCGGAGACAGCAATACAAATGAGTTCGCCCTCCTGTGCCACTGCGTCCACGTCTATCTCTTTGGCTTCAGTTATGAATTTTGATATTACGACCGGATGTTCCTTACAGACAGCCGTCGCTTCTTTTAAGTAGTTTTCTAATATATAAATCAATTTTAGATATTTTTACAAAATTATGACTCAAATTATGATAATTCACCCAAATTTCTGTCAGAGTTGGCCACATTCATAGCTGCGCCCGACAGCACATAAGATGGCCTAACAATACATGGATAACCGTTTGTATGACAAAATTGTTTGGCTCTCTCTATATCACTGATTTGTTCCCAAATCGGTTGATGTATTCCTTTGCTGTCCAATAGTCGCGAGAATTTATACCGATTTTCTGCGTTATCGATAGATTCGGGAGACGTTCCCAATATTCTAACATTTTGTCGGAACAGATCCATTGCAATATTATTGGGCAGTTGTCCGCCCATACTTAGGATGATTCCTTCGGGATCTTCCATATTATAAATTTCCATTACTGTCTGTTTTGACAAATTGTTACAAATAAAGTATTTGAAGACTAGAATACCTCAAAAGAGATTTCCTCAAAATACAAGCGGTCGCACATATCGTAGTCAGTGCTCACAGTTTCAGGATTACAATTAACCATAATTGTAGTTCTGTTCATCTGAACAATAAATTAAATAATTGTAATATAAATGAGAAATATATAAAACTGCAAACCTTTCTAAGCTGTTGAACGCATCCAACGGCACAGCAGTCGAACTCAACAGATGACCCGATTCGATACACTCCACTGCCTAATACCATGACCCCATTAGAAGGCTCATCGATGTCATTATCACTTCCATTATATGTTAGATAGAGATAATTAGTGATTGCCGGCCATTCGGCAGAAACTGTGTCCACACGTTTGACGGATGGTTTGATTTGATATTCATTGCGTAACTTTCTAACAACTAATTCACTGCTTCCGATGCACTGAGCGATCATTTTGTCAGAAAAGCCTAATTTCTTTGACTTTAATATCAAATAAGAATCCGGTGTTTTCGTTGATATAGAATTAGGATCAGGGCGGAAACCTTCTAATTCTTTCAAGTTATCAATTATTGCTTTGAATTTATAGAGAAACCAGGGATCAATTTTTGTTAACTTGTAAAGTTCTTCAACACTCCAGTTGTCATTTAAAGCTGAGGCCAATGCAAAGATTCGTTTGTCTGTCGGGGATTCGAGTTCTTGTTTGCTGTGTTGCTTCAGATGAGGATCAAATCCGTTGACACTTTCGTCAACCATTCGTAATGCCTTCTGAAATGCCTCTTCAAAGGTTCTGCCGATCGCCTAAACAAACATTCCATATAAACAGTACTCAAGCAATTCATAATATATACCATAATTTCCCCGACACTCTTCATAGAACTTCCGATCTGATGGCTTACTCCAGTGAATTTGCCCAAATCCCATCGCGGAATTTTTACAACACAATAATCGAGACTGGGCTCAAAGCAGGCAGTTGTAGAACCGGTCACACTATTCTTTAGGTCCAAAAGAGGAAAATTGAGCGCAAGTTTGGCCGCGATGTAAGCTAAAGGATATCCGGTTGCTTTGCTGGCGAGGGCTGAGCTTCGGGACAGTCTCGCGTTTACTTCGATTATATAAAATACTTCCGAATCCGGGTTCAAAGCGTACTGAATATTGCACTCTCCAATTACTCCCAGATGTCGGACCACTTTTATAGCCATTGTTCGCAACTTATTATACTCACTGTTAGTGAGTGTCTGACTGGGGGCCACCACAATTGACTCTCCCGTATGAATGCCTAAAGGGTCGACATTTTCCATATTGCAAACTGTTATACAATTATCGTATGCGTCTCTCAGGACTTCATATTCTACTTCTTTCCAACCCTTCAAACTTTTGTCGAGAAGCACTTGATTCGAATGAACTAATGCCTGGCCCACAATCTTCTCTAATTCTTCTGGGTTATTGGCAAAGCCAGAGCCTAAACCTCCCAAAGCATATGCAGAGCGGACTAATATTGGGTATCCCAATTTTTCGGCGAATATAATGGCCTCTTCCTTAGAATATGCGGCCCTGCTGGGGGCCACCTCACCACCAACCTCAGTTACTTTTTTAGCGAACTTTTCTCTGTCTTCTGAATCTATTATAGAACTGATAGGCGTTCCTAAGACCTCAACATTATATTCAGCTAAAACTCCGCTTCTTTTCAACTCAATGCCACAATTGAGGGCTGTCTGTCCGCCAAACATCAGAAATATTCCGTCCGGTCGCTCACATCTTATTACTTCAGACACATAGTGGTGAGTTATGGGTAAGAAGTATACCTTATCGGCCAAACCAGGAGTTGTCTGAACGGTTGCGATATTTGGATTAATCAGAACCGTTTGGATCTTCTCTTCTTTTAATGCTTTTATTGCCTGAGAGCCGGAGTAATCGAATTCTCCCGCCTGTCCTATTGACAGACCTCCTGAACCCAAAATTAAAATTTTGTGCGGCTTTTTGATAAATGAATTACTGATTGGATGCGAAATGTCTGAAACGATATATTTTTGAATCCTTTTAATGACCGAAATCTCTTCGTTTCCCTCTAAATGAGAAGTTATTGTGTCTATGAATACATCGAAAAGAAACTCCATGTCTTCGGGTCCAGCCATATGTTCTGGGTGGAATTGAACACTAAAATAAGGTTTAGTTAAATGAGTGATGCCTTCATTGCTCAGATCGTTTGCGTTCGTGAATAAAGGAATCCATTCTTTGTTTTTCTCATTCAAAGACTTGATATCGACTGCAAAGCCGTGATTTTGAGTTGTAATACAACAGTTGACAGTATCGAGAAAGCGGGCGGGTTGGTTGTGACCTCGATTTCCATATTCCATCTTGTAAGTGGAAGCGCCCGCAGCCAAAGACAATAATTGATGGCCCAGACATATACCAAATATAGGACAATAGTTTTCATTACTTTCTATTATGTTCTTAATGTTTTCAATTGTCTGCTGGCATTTGGATGGATCTCCTGGTCCATTACTCAGAAACACGGCATCAAATGTCTTGGTCTGCTTTGCGAATGGGTAATCCCATGGAACCACTTGAACGCGAGCTCCCCTTTGAGTCAAACAACGAATTTGATTATTTTTGACGCCACAGTCAACCACTAAAATGCGTGGAAATCCCTTTTCATTGTAAATGCGAGTGCTTTTAGTGGAGACTTCAGCGACCAAATTGTGCAAATTTGGATTAAAGAATGGTCTCTCCATATGAATGCTTTGAATTTCAATTTTTGCCAAACAACTGCCTCTACTACGCAAGTATTTTGTGAGTTGCCGGGTATCAATTCCCTCAATTCCAGGAACTTTAAAGTCTCGCAGATATTGATTTAGTGATTGTTTTGCGTTCCAATGGCTATATTGTGCGGAAAGTTCGCCGACAATCAGTCCAATCGGCCAAATCCTAAACGATTCGAACCACTTTTGAAGACCAAACTCATCTGTCTCTGTCTGACTGGGAATACCGTAATTTCCAATCAAAGGATAAGTTAATACTAAAATCTGTTTATGATATGAAGGGTCTGTCAAAGACTCAGGATATCCAACCATTCCTGTCTGGAAAACTGCAAAACAGACAAATCAATAACCAAATGAACGATACATGAGTTAACTAATTCTGACCAACTTCTCCGGCCACTGATGCTTCAAATCCAAAGTGCAGTCCTTTAAAAGTTGGACCGTCTTTGAGGACGAGATACGCGTCCATTTCTGAGTGATTTATGGCACGATTTTGATTACTAGTTAAGATTCAATCGAAACTTTTGATTGTTATCTAAACTTTTCTTAAATAGCATTAAATTACAGTAAATTTTGGAAGAGTTTAATATTTTTCAACTCAATTATGACTCGAATGCAATTTGAACTGAAAGACAAAATCCTTTCTACACATGACTACTGACTACTGGTTAGGAACACATTAGAAACACATGATATGCAAATGAGAACAAGTGGTTCAACTTCTCTCAGATTCCTAACGAATCGGAGCTCAAATTCCTCACCAATTGAGCGCTTAGTTTACATTTGATACGAGACTATTATTTTAAGCTTTAAATTAAACAAATTATTTGAGTTTTATTAGAATTTTATTTAAAATGTAATCAAAAATATAAAATAAATGACAAATAATAGCAATTGTGACACAAATATTGAATAATATCCATAAATGTTAAGAATTTAGTAATTATTTCAAAGTTTGCAAAAATAATAATAAATGAATTGAAGTGAAGCAAAATTTTTCGATTATTTCTAAAACTATTAGCAATTATCACAAAAAGAGATAAAATTCTGAATATTAATAAAATTGAGTAAATATCCAAAGTTTGAGAATAAAGATCTGAAGATCCGGTTATTCCGATGAATCGCAAGTAGGGATCACTTCTGATTTGCGTTTAACCACTTCCGCCACTTTCTCGCCCTTCGATTCAAACAAATGATTAGATAATTGAAATCAAAGCAAATCAGTGTTAAAATTAGGTATTAGTTATTGCCTACAAAGTAGTGGTTAGAAGCGCTTAAATCCAATATTAGTGACTAAAATGGATTAATTTATGGGTTTCCCAATCGGTGTAACCTTACATTCAATACTCCGCACAAACTATCAATTAATGAGCCATTTATTAATGGAAAACACCGGAAGTTATTATTATTATTAAAGTCAAGGATTTGATGTTAGCTTAAAAATTAAAACATATTTTCATACACTAAGTTTCAAACGATCCGAACGTAGTTTCAAAAATAGATTTCGTTTTTGATTAGCGTTTGCGAGTCTTTCACTCAATTGGTTTCGAGAACAGCAACAGTTCTCTTTGGCCAATAGGCCTTCCCTATGGCTGGCGTGAACCCGATTAATGTGTTGTTTCTAATTGTTGTTAGAATTGATTTACAGTTTTAATGCTTTTGAGACCGAAATTCAAATAACAGTCTCTTTATTAGAATTTAATTCATTTTATGTCAAAATTTGTTAATAATTTGGGAGGTTATCAAAAAGTGGAGAGGAATGTGTTGACTCACGTGCTCTTTTTGTTTCTCTTGGATCTCTTTTACAATAAGTTCTCTATTTTTCTGAGCTTTTTTCAGCTTAGATTCTAATTTGATTTTAAGCGAATCATTCGAATGATAGGAATCTTCCATTTGTTTCCTCACTTCATCTACATGTCTGTCCTATAATAGGAACAGTTATTCAATAATCAAAACATAACAAATGATTCTCAATTTCTATCAAATTCCAATATAAGTAGAGATGCGGTAAATAATGAGCCAAAACACTCAAAAATTGACAGCAATTCTAAGATATTGCCGCCTAGCAATTTTTGGCCATTTGGTTAGAAAGCGAGGGAACTTGGCATTCATCTAGATTTACGCAAAAGGGTATTTTGACAATTTCCTACTTTAAGGTGTATTCTAAGCCCCTTTAGTAACATATTAATACTGGTATTAATTCACAATTTGATGGAATTTATAACTTTTAAGGCAAGTTTGAGAATTTAAAAGCCGTCTCATAAATAAAATATTGAACACTTAATCAGGTATTAGAAAAGTTGGACTCATTTTTGTGATTAGCTGTGAATTAATAATTAGCACAAAGTTTACTCGAAGACCAAAAGTGGGAAATTACTAGACATTAGTCCCTATTTGGTTAAAAATTAGATAAATAGCAGCAATTTTGAAGCAAAAGGAATAAAAGACTTGCAGTGCTTTTAAGTCATCTAATTGTGAATTAAATGTAATTATAGGCTAACTATTCAATCAAATGAGAAAACAAATTGAAATCCGGAAAAGATTAGTGAAGAGCTAATACGTGGTCGCGAAGCCGTTCCTGAAGAGCAACTATTTTTGCATCACGTGACTCAGCGGCCGACGCCATCCGGAGTTTAATTGTATACAACTTATCCTTTGCGGGCAAAACGTTTTCAGTAGAGAGCCTTCGTTTGGCCTCAACTCGGGTTACCTTTAATTCATTAATTGAATGTTTGAACGAATATTCAATAATTAATTTTTTCTGATCTTAAGTCACACCAAATAGTAAACTAATAAACAATTGTCTCACTATTCTATTCCATTCTATTCTAGTTTTGACTCATTTTTAAATGCATTAAAAGTCAGCGAATTTCAATCGAAA
Organism: Fuscozetes fuscipes; assembly: GCA_034702105.1. NCBI lineage: Eukaryota > Metazoa > Arthropoda > Arachnida > Sarcoptiformes > Ceratozetidae > Fuscozetes > Fuscozetes fuscipes. The sequence goes on along the minus strand of JAQGCS010001358.1, from coordinate 4,172 downwards.
AAATATAGACATTTATATAATTAAGGCTAAAAACAACTGTTTTAAAGATTTGAATAGAGGAAAGTAGGGTCAATTATCTTACATGTTCCTTTTGCTTCTCCTGAATGGCTTTGATGTGAGTCTCGCGGTTCTCTTTGAAGGCCTCCATCTTCTTCTCCAATATCTGTCGCGTGGATTCCATTTTTTGCTCTTCGATTTCAGTCAATTTCTCTTTGATTTCTGATATTTTTGAAATGCTTTCCTTGGCCAGACTGATTTTCTGGGCCTCAATGGATTTGCGGCGCTCTTCCGCTTCCTTCAGTTTGTTCTCAATATCCTCAGCCGACAATTGTTTGGGTGCTTCTGGAAGTCGGCTAATCTTTGGTGGCGTATCATTGGACGGCTTCTCCAAAACCAATTCATACTTAAGACCACCTTTGGATTGAGTCGGACTCGAGAGAGTGTCTAAGAGTCAGACAAATATTTGGAATCAATCAAATATCAAAAGGAAGTATACCATCGATTAATGCGATCGTCATTATTAACGAGTGGTTTAAAACTTTTGCAAAAGAGTTGTGCTTTCAATGAGAGAATGCAATCAAATGGTCGGAACTCAAGTATGACTCTTATACTGAAAATCGATAACATTATATGACTGACTCAAAGCCTGTCTCATAGGGTTAACGACCCGTCAAAGAAGTTTATCAACAGTTCCAGTGTTGCGGTCCGCCCACTGAACCGAACGAATGAAAGATAACGATTACATGACTGGATTTGGTCTCAAGTGGGCGCTATTTATGAAGATTTTCTTTTTTTTATAGAGCCTCAGGACTGCATACAACGGACTGCATATTCAAATGCTCTTAAAATCGATTGCAAAACAAGTTAAACGAACCCTTCGTTCATATCCTGTATTTCGCTATCATTTCATTTGATTGCAATAAACATGTTATAAATTATACTCTAGTAACTCATAACTGTTTTCAATCAGAAAGAGACTGTCTCACATTATTCAGCTCTCAGTGGCCACTATTTTAATGGCATTTCCAAAAAAGTCAATTATATACAAAGCATTCATTGAAATGAGCCTCAATAGTGTGCCTGTGCATAATAAACCTGGTCATTAGATTTTTAAAACCTATTGTTCATTAATTATGGCTTTCATTAAAACGACTAAAAAATTGAGAAATACTTTTATGGAAATTCAAATGCAATGAAATGTCATTCAATTGCATAAAACTATTGATTAATTTAATCGCTATATTCTATTATATGGAATCAAAATTTTAACGAAATGGAAATACAGACAAACCTGGTCATAATGCATCAAAGTGATAGTAATTGATCATCATTGAAACTAATGTTGAAATAACCTTATTTTGCCTAACTTGCTATAATCTCTCAAATTGTCCAGGCCAAGTGAAGGATTATATAAAGTTAGATTGTACAGATTATATATAAATTGAAAGATCAATTTTTAAACTTCTAAATCATTAGTGAGAACTTCATTATAAACTTACTTAAGATATGAGAAAACGATTCTAAAATAGGAATCAACAATAAAATGGTTTAATTCATAAATTCTTAAGCTATCGATCGATGACATCAATCAATGGATTCTATAATTTAACGAATATTTGCTGAATATCTTAAATTTAAAGGAATCGTTTGAAAATAGATTTCTAATCATTAATTAAAAAGTTTAAAGTAGTGATTATGACAAACTATAAACATGTTTGTTTGTGACAATCATGTTGCCCTGCACAATTTAATTAATATTTCAATTCAATCAAAACACTTATATTTTGTTTGAAAGTATTTTTTGACATAATATTCAATCGACTCATAAGTGACTAAAATATTGATTTATTTAAACAAAAGTCGTATTAAAAGCGTTTACTGCAAAACAAAGACCTAAATCATAGAAAAACAGTTGAAGGCAATGGACTGAGTGGTCCCACCCTTTGCACAACCCTTCGATTATTCAATTTTTATTTGAAAATTCATTTATAACTTACTTTCAGTTATTTCTTCCATTTTCGGTCAAAATTCGCACAAAATTAAGAAATGCTATCAAAAGATGAAAATATTTGAGTAAAGGAATAATGAATTGAATAATAAATATTTATTATGGATTGAAAGTCAATCGAAAACTTGTTTGGTATAGAAAAGTGTCAAATGTTTCAATAGTTTCGATCAAATGTTTTGTATTCCGAGCTTTCGATAGAAATAAGTGATAAAAAGTATTACTTTTGTTAGAAATGAGTAAAAAAAATGGGCAAATAGTGAGACAATTAGCGTTGAAGTGAAGGCCAGACAAGAGATGATTCACTCAATGATTCAGTTTTTAGTTCAATGTTTTGTTTGACTGCTTTTGTTGTCATATCTTTTGTGCGCTCTTTTGCTTTGAGCGCCAAAACGATTCACTTGTTATCGATATATCGATGCCATCGATAGTTAAGGCAAACAAAAGTGTCACTTTACAGACCAATTCAGGATTATCCACACATATAATCGGGTTATACGCTATTTAACCTTTCCTTTGCTAAATACAACAGTTGTTATGGAAAACTTCCTACAAATGATTGCAAATGATTTGTGACAAGTTTTGAGGTCTTTCCAAATAAAAGTCTATTTGTTTGAAACCTTGAACTTCATTCGAGAGTTCACTCGAAGCGAATCAAAAACAAAATAAACTTCAAATCAATTAAATTAAAGCATTAAAACAGGAAATCAAATAAATTAATTCAATTCGGTTTCTCTCTATTACATCACTCAATAATGTCATCATTTTTTACTTAATTTGCATTTTACTTATTAAATTTTTAAACTGTGGGTTCGAACAAGGTAACAACAAGCACTCAATTTTTCGATAGGTCATGTGCCCTCGTAAAATTAATGATCTCATTTTTATTACTGCAAAATAACAAATATGCTATTATTTTCCACTTTTGACTGACGCTAGTTTTGATTTCTACATGTCCTTGTCACTATTCCAACTGACGATAACGATTCGGTGATTTTCTGGTTTTTCACTATATCGATAGAATGATAGTTTTCACGCTTTCATTGATTACACAATTAATTAATTAACTAAAATAAAGTGTTTTTTGATTATTATTGCGCTTATTATTATTGTTGTTGTTTTAAATGGCAGAGGCGGCACCCGATCCCCTCCCAAACCCCCAGGAGGTCCCAGAAGGACAGAAAAATTCCCCATTTTAGAGAATCGGGATTATTCCCAGGTTTATTTTATGATATTATGGTATAGAATAATCATTTATGCTTATTTATATAATTTTCAATTGTCCTAAATTATACTAATTTTATCTAGGAGAGTTTAAAGATTCCTTGCATGCAATCTCTATGAGTGTTATGATGTGTAGAGCCAACTTTACAGGGTCGGACAGCTAATTTATATCGTAAGCAGGGATGCCCAAGCTTTTCGACTCTAGGGGGTATAGGGTAGTAGGTATTGTTGTTTATTATTTTGTTACTTCCCTTGGTTAAAAAATTAGTTTAAAATTAAATCTATTTTGAAATGCATTGAGACAACTGTGAAATTGAGTCAAGAATTTACGTTTCCTTTTATGGCATAAGCATTGCTCCAATTCATCATTTTTTACTGGAAATAAATAAGCCTACCAATGTGATAAATGTGATCAAGGTTGAATACTGTGCAATATTTCCCAATTTATTAAGAATTGTAACCCATTTAATCGTTTGAACTAATATTTGATACGAGTTTTATCTTTTTAAAAAAGGGATACGCTAGTAGTTAAGCTTACCTCTCATCTTTAGGTTTAACACAAATTAAAAATACAATCCTTACCTTGAATTTAAAAAGAATTCAAAAGCAATTCTAAATGGTCTCAAAACACCAAAATCTAAACGAAAAGTTCTCAAAATACAAAAACACAAAAATATCAAAACAATTTTCATTCTTTATTTGAAAGCATGAAATTAAGCTAGTTAGTATTATCTAGCTCAATCAGGAATATGCTCGACCGATTGTTCACCTTCACTAAAATTACTCCATGTTATAGTGGCCAAAATACATTCTTTTAGTGGTCGTTAGCAGATATAATTTTGCATGATAAGTTCTTTTTACATATGGAATACAAATCCGTTTATATTTTAGTGATACCCAACAAACCATTGCTCATATTCACAATTAAGATGGAATCTGAACT
>JAQGCS010001357.1:0-14264 GCA_034702105.1 Fuscozetes fuscipes | reverse complement strand
CGGTGCAGCTAAAATCTATCCCCTAAATCGAAATTCCCTTAAATCGCAGTCTCCTAAACCGAGATCAGACTGTATTTATATTTAAATAAAAATAAATACATATTTTATAATGAATTTCGAAACTTATATATTTAAGATATTTTTTTATAGTAAAATTAATGATCTCTTTAAAAACATAACTAACAATGTGATTACATCCTGGTTAGAAACAACTTTTTAATTATTTAATAATGGGTGAGAGCAGGGTTGTAATTTCCATTTCAGACATTATGACCTCAGTAGACAATTCTAGATTATTTACAGCATTTTTCAAAAACTTATAATTTTTAAACTATTTCTTTTTAAAAGCCTGAATAGTGCATTGCTGACAAAGGAGGGGGTAATTTAACAGCCAAAAATGTATTTTAGCCTCTCCATCTTGCATTCATCTAGTCATTCATAATATTAGGCAATTAATATCTTTATATAAAATACATATGCATAATGATTTGAATAATCGAGCTTTAATAATTTATCACCTTTTTAAATAAAAATAGGGATGTCTAAGGGGAAGGGACCTCTTATTCCTCTTTAGAATTAAAAATTTCTTGCTGTTTTTCACTATATTTATATTTATGTAGTATAAAGTTTTGTCAGCCTCCATCCACTCAACCTTTCAAAGTAGAAAATATGAGCGTTGATTATGAACTTAGCCTATGTATATTTGCGAGGATATTCCTTTGACATGAGCTATCTGAGAAAGAATAATAACGAAAAGAGACAAGGACATGTCCAAATCCTTTTGTGAATCAATAAAGGAAATTAATTTTTGCTATATATGTTTCTACCCTTTAGGCCCCTTCTAGAGCATCCGAGCTTAGGCAACCCTGAATGTAAAACTAACTTGTGATCATAACCTGGTAAGAACCCACATGCTAATCACTTAAATAATTAGTGGCATGAGTTTTACTTGGTATATAAGTCAACAAAAATTTTGAGAAAATCAGTCGATTATTAAAATTTGAAAAATAACGTATTTAGTCTTTTAATCAAATTTCATTTTAAAATGTTGAAAAACTTGCTCCTTTTTGTAGTCGGCGTTGTTGCTATAGATTTAAACTTCATTACTCAAGGTAAATATATATTAATAGACAAATAATTTATTATGCATATTTAATTTAAAGAATACCTTTGATCTAGACAAAAATAATGGACAAGTTCAAAGAATCAAAGAAAATGTTGACAATCTGTTGATAGGTTTTCAGAAGCAACTCGAGATTCTCAAAGAAAATGTTAATGATACTAACCAATTACTTAAGAATAGTAATGATAGTTTGAATCTGGATATTGATTCGGGTGCTATTTCTGGACCTGCTAATGGTAGTTTTGTTCTAGAGAGTTATTTAATTAAATATATTTATTTTCTAGGCGAGTATAGTGATGATATAATTACAACAGGAATTGAGAGTGGTTCTTTCTTATTTGATGGACCTTCATCGTACCCAAAACGTAACGTATTTAGGGTTATTTGCTGAATTCATGATAGAATTAAAATATAATTTTGTTCTTGGCAAATAGAGCAAGAAGAAAATGAAATTATGAATGGATCTAGTGGTTTACTCGACTTCCTACGCGTGTATGAAAAGTTTATGCGTATGCATAATATGCATGAATTAGCAAATGATAATGACTCTATTGATCAATATCTTTCTCTTGGTAAGTAACCTTAGCAGTATTGGTTAACCTGAGTTTAATTGAAAAAATAAAAAAATTTTGAAAACGACCCTTTTAGATTAATAGTTTTAACCATATTAAATTACATAAAAGATTCTTAACCCTACAATAGATCTGTTAAAATTCTGGCTTTGTGTGCACTGTGTGTTCACTTTGTATGGTCTGAGCAAACGTAATAAGACTTCTTTCTTTCTCACTGTTGAGCAAGTTAAGTTAACTTAAGTTAAGTCAACGTATATACCAAAATATTGTTTTTAAACATTGTTTTTCTAACAAAGTTTGAAAAAATTCTTCAATTATCTAGTTAGTTTTTATTTGATAATATCGATAATAATTGTTTCTATTCAAAATCGAGTCATAAAAATTAGTGAGTGGGACAGTAATCTTATGACAATATTATTCTTTGTTATAGAAGTTGTCCTTGATCCATCTGAAGTACATCTCTTGGTATTTATCCACTTTTGTGAAGTAGGGGTTTTTAAGAATCAGCTTGTTGCTCAAAATTATTTGATCAGCTTCTTCCTAAAAATATATATAAAAATTAATTTAAATAAGTCTTTATATCAGGGATGGCCAAGCTCGACCGATCTAAAGGGGTTTTAGCCCGGTGGAAGGACAAAAATTTCTATGAGGTCATGGATGGCCAAGCTTTTTGACTCTAGGGTGGTCTAGGGTAGAAGTTTTTCAAAATTTTTCTAGGGGGGGGTCTAGGGGGAGTGTCTAAAAGGGGGGTCTAGGGGAGGTCTAGGGGGGTTTTGAATTTTCCGCCAAATAAACCGAAAAAATTTGCAGCCTCGCTTCGCTCAGCGAAAAAGCTTCGGTAGACCACCATGTTAATAATTTTCCCCGCCTCGCTTCGCTTGGCGGAGAACACAAAGAGACATAAAGTCCAAGCGCGCGCGAGGGGGGGGGAGGGGTACACGTGTAATGTTAAATTTTCGAAAAATTCTAGGGAGGGGGTTTTTGCAAAATTTTCGACTCTAAAGGAGGTTTTCGAGTAACCCTCCCCCCTTCGCCATCCCTGCTATGAGGTATATGTGTAATGTTAAACTTTTGCAAAATTTTAGAAGGGTCAAAGCTTATCGAATTTGAATGTCAATTTTTTAGCTCTATAGGGGGGTAAGAGATCGACCCTTCCAATTTGGCCATCCCTGCATTTAAACAATTCTTACTATAGCAATCGCCAAATGAGAAAAAATTCTTGATAGAATTTTTGACATGAAACTTCCCGTACTGTAATATATATGGCTGATAAGTATCTGTCTCATTGGCGCTTCAGGAACGCAATTGAACATGATACAAATCTTAGTTCCAAATAGAGGTGCAGTAATAATATTGATCAGCACAGGAGGACACACTTCGAATTCAAATTGCAATTTAAATTTTGATAGATGAAAACCAAATAACACAGGTGTTATTATAAGCCGCCCAGAAGCTTGCCTTTTATCTTGGTCACTATTAGTAGGACACACAGCTTTATATTCATCATAATCGAAGTGGAATATCTTTTCAATGAAATAATAGAATTTTTCTTTTCGCAATGTTTGCAAGCTTGAAAATGGGCTAATCACTTTGTGAATAGCACTTAAATGAGCCACATCAAATGCATTGGCAAGGAAATCCTATTTGATAAAATATTCTACATTGGTATTGTAAATACAGTTAAATCTCCATATAAAAGAATTATCAGTAAAGCTTTTTCTTATTGAAAATTCCCTTATAGGTATGTTAGTGGCTAATGAGAGGTTTTACTGTACAAAAATTACCACGAGAAGACAATTAAATATTTGCCGATTTTCTAAACATTTGGTACTTTTCGTGAGAAAAGCAGATTCTTTGGGTTCCCAATCCGGCTCATGGTCATTTATGTGATACCAAATATAAACCCAACCATTCCTTTCTATTGTTGTCCAGCGTTTAATTTTGGCTTTTGGTATGTTCGAGGCTTTATTAAAGTTTCAAGTTAGTATCGTAATGTTTATTTCTTATTTATATACCTTGTAACCCTGGTACACTTGTACAAAGGCCTTCACCACTAAAAGTCCAGCTATGAAATGGACAGCGAACGTCTTCGCCCACAACACTACCGCCTACACCGATATGTGCGCCCAAATGGGGGCAAAAAGCATCCAATATATGAGCTTTGCCTGACATGGTTCTGAAGGCAACTAGGTTCTTTTCCAAAACATAAAGTGGTTTTACTTGCCCTTGCTTCAATTCGTCTGACTGTACGATTGGATACCAAGTATTGGGATATGGCGGAGGAACAGAACCAGGCTTATATGACCAATAATCATGTATTCCTGAATTGAAGACTAAGTGTTTGCTATCCTGTCAAACAAACAATGTAATTTTTTCAATAAAACAATATTGAAGATTGTAATTACCAAAAAAATATTTGGTTCTAGTCAAAATGCGGAGTACTCTGAAAGTTATCCAAATGATAATTAATGCGATTATTATTGGAATGAAATCCACTGCAAAGGGATTAAAAATAATAAACAAATTATAGATGAATAGGATCTAGGACTGTGGCAGTTATAAATGTATCAGTGTTTTATTAGTGTAATTTAGACAATGCTGGTCAAATTTTATGAATTGTACTCACTTTGCGAAGCATTGTTTTGTGGGATAGACTTGAATGCAATTATTGACAACTCAACGAATTAATATGCCTTCTCCCAGGTGTTTTCCAAGAGTCGTTAGTATTAATAATTAGTGAGTTAGTGAATGAGAGAGGACGAAATAAAAAATTTATTAAAGTAGGGGTTTATTAAATTTGTTTCAAATCTATATAGTTCAAATATATTGAACTTCATTTCAAGAGGTGTGCCTCTATAAATTGAATTTTTGTTATTCTAATTTATAAGTTTACTTTATGGGTTATTCATTCTTGTAAAAACCAATTATAATGTAGATTTCATTAATGTGTATTTATCTAGGATAGCTAATTTGATTGATATTAAATAATAAACAAGAACAATTTTGAACTATTATATAATTTACTTAGAGGTTTAAATTAAAGAAACCTTTATACTTTACAAAATCACATTCTACAAATTGACTATCTTTCTATTCTTGCAAACTGACTCAGATTCATCTTGGGACCAATTAAATAATCTAACAGTTTTCTATTTTCAGTTTTACACACATTTTGCCAAACAATTCATTCTTTTTGGTCTAAAATTCATTTTGTTATTTGGCAATAGTATAAAAATCATCTATTTATAAGATTAAACTTGTTCTTAATTTAAAACAAATAATACATTTTTATATCTAAATGAAGCCCATATAATGCAGATTTGATCCATATATACCTTGCACATTTGTGATACAAAATGAATCTCCTACATTTATTTTAAACTTACTTTTTATATCTAGTGTATAATCTTTAGAGATTTGTATTTTTAAAACTCTATAATTTCACACATTATTTAACTTTTATAATTTCAAATACCAATATTCTCGGTCACAACTGTGTGAAATTACAGAACTTTACCTGTAATTGGTTTTATTAGAACACAACCCAAAAAATAAACCTAACCTGACTTATAAATGAGAATAACAAATTTCAATTAAGAGAACCACACCTCTTGAAAAACAGATCAATGTTATTTTAAATGTCTATTTAAATAAGTACATTCACAGAAAAATTCTATTTTAATGCCTTGAATCAAACGTCGTTGATATCAGAATAAATCTCTTGCAATAAAGAATTTTCAAAAATTTAAAATAATAATAATATTTTAAATTTTCAACAGTGTAAATTAGAAATTCGAATAAATAGTTATATTTAGAAATGAATGTTCTTGATAATCATTGTATTAATTTTACTGAAAATGAGCCAATCAATTTTTCAGTTTACATCTTTGATAATAGAAGTCTTATTATCCAGGCACTAAGCGCTCAGCCTTATTTATCAACGTAAGTAAATTACATACACTTTCTAATTAATTATATAAACAATTTATTTAGGGATATATTGCATGGTAATCTGCAATATATGTGTGGACCATTGCTTCGGCTTATAATTGAAGTTGCCAAGTCAAGTCATTCATAGTAAATAGCCATTGTCAATTTTTTATATAATAAATTTTGAAATATTTTTTATAACAACAAAACTGTAGTTTAAAATTCAAAGGAAAACCTAAATATGAAGTAATGATCCAAAAATTAACAGAAGAAAGATTCGATATAATATTAGCAAAAGGGTCAGTTAATCAAGTATTGACATATACGCGAATATTTGAATTTTTTGATATTCATGTAAAATATTCAGATTATATAGACTTTGTTGAGTCTAATACTATTGTTTCCAAAATGTATTTTGACTCAATTCCACTGTTTTCATTTTTGGATTGCTTTTCAATTGAAGCTTGGTTAGTTATTATCATTATGGGGGTTTTATTAAGCTTATTATCAATCATTTGGACAAAAAATATCACTCTTTCATCATTCATGTTTTATCTCATGAATTATTTGGTGCTATTAATTTCGAAATCAATGAACAAATTGGTCTTGATATCTGTTAAAAATTATGTGGTTTTTATCTGGATATTATGTTCACTAAACATAACAATATTATTTACAGCATTTTTCTTAGATTTTATGATCAGAACTATTCCTGAGATTAGAATTAATAATTTCGATGACATTATCCTGCACAGAAATATGAAAATTATAGCCAGAGGGGACAGTTCACTTGCTCAATTAATTAATTCAGTTGATTCAGATAAAAACAAATTGCTAAGAGCTCAGTTGGATCCATATATTGATTTCAAAGGGGATGGGGTTTTCCATAAATTAGAAAAAGGTTTGAGTGATGGGTCGGTTTGTTTTATTAATGACAAGTTGTCCATGTTATGGGATTTAATTATTTTGAATGAGAAAGCAAAATTATCGCTCGAATCTCTCCACATATCAGAAGACTGCACAATATTTGAACCATACTTTCTATTTATGAATCAAAATATGCCACCATGGGCTAATCAAATTCTGAACAAAAAGTAAACCAAGTTTATTATTGATTAGATTAATTATGCTTATATTTTGTTAAGGTCATCTCAAAGCAAAGAATCAGGGTTATATACTAAATGGAAAAATGACTTTGTGAACACAAATGGTAATTTCAGGTTAATAATGCAGCCATCTAAAAGTGAAATTGTCAGTTATAGTCAACTAATTATTGAACACCAAGTTGATATATTCTACCTGCTCATCTTTGGATTCTTCATTTCTTCTTCAATGTTTTTAATTGAGATTTTCTGGATTAACTCACTCAATATCTGTCTCGCAATCACCCTGATTATACCACATTTGCTCGCTCACTCTAATTCTCTTCCTGATTCTATCTTTAACTCAATTAGGTAAAAATCTTATAATAAAATAAATTTTTATTTGTAGACTTTGATCAAAATTTCTAATATAAAAGTAATAAACTTTAATTACAATTGTATATAATGTTAAGACTTTTAAACAATATAACTGTGTTTTCAGTAAATGTAGAAATTTTTATATGTAAACATTTCTTTGAAAATGCTCAAATTAATTTTACCAGATATTTTTACATTGAATAAACAATTGTATTATGTTGGAAATAAGCTTTTGAATTTCAAATCATAAAAATAGTTAATGATCCTGATATTCTATCGTCATTGAATGTATTGATTATTTATAAATACCATATTTCGAAATATTGTAGCTTGGTCAATTCTCCAAACATTTGACTTGTGATGGATTTCAATACTCGGTGTAATTCTGTGGCAATGAATTTTGCCCTGCTCGCGGTCATTATCTATGGGGAATTTATTTTAGGCTATTCTCAACAATACTTTATTCTGAGCGGACAGTCCTATCAGTTCGAATACATGAATAAAATCAAATACAGACGCTTTGACTACAGACTCAACAAAAGGTTTAATAACAAATTCTACCGAAATTTTCAATGGATGACCAAGCTGTTGAAAGTATTGCTAGTTCTTTGATATTTTCCATTCAAATAATATTATAGTATACTATTATTCAAATGTGAATTTCAATGTTTATGGCAAGTGAAAAAATAATATTAAAAAAGCTATGTACATTATTCAAAATTTTTAATATTAGGAGTAATCTGGGTGATAATAACTTGTGGTAGTTCGTTAGTAACTTGTTTAGAAAACAAACTCAAATAAATCAAAATGCATATTAGGTTTTTCACAGCAAAAAAATATGAAATTGCCCAAGTTAATTTAGGTCTTATAAATGATGATTAGTTTGTATTATTGGAAATTTCGGTTTTAATAAACTTGAGCAGATATACACCACAGAGTATTATAACCTATTAAGTAAATACGTTGTTAATTAATGGTTAATTTACAGTAGAACCTAGATATAATCCTTGTATTGGTCCAGTGAAATTTACAGATTATAACAAGGTAAGTTTAATGTTATTTTCAATAGGAAGAACTTTAGGTATTAAATAATTATAACCAGGGAAGGATTATAAAGAAGGGGATTATAATCAGGTTCGACTGTATATTTTAAATTTTTTAACCTCTAATCCGCAAAAATAATTAATTATAAAGAGTTTAAAATACGATAATCCAATCTTTTTCTTCTTATTTAATCCAATTCTCTCAAAAACGCACAAAATCTGTAAAAATAAATATACATGCTTATTATATAACATAAAGAGCAAATCAATTTTTATTTTAGAGACCAAAGGGTGTAAAGTATGAGACCTTAAACATTACTGCAATGGCAGTGTTTACAGTTGGCACATAATATACACTTCGCATAACTTACATGTGAATTTCACTGTAAGAAAATGCACATGGTTACTTACCTTAAATCCATGTGTGGCATTAAGTACCGCAATATGTTTGGTTTTCATTGTCACCAATTTATAAGATGCCAGCAATTTATAAGTGAGCTTGGCCTCCGAATTAACAGCACTCGCTGTTCCAATTATAATTAAAAGAAGGGATCCGATGGAGAAACAAATATAGAGCATAATTATTCTTGCAATTAATGGTGCTTTCGTTCCAAACGAAAACATAAATATTAAACTTGCTACTTCGGTAGAGGTGGTCGTTCAAATAATACCCAAGAACTTTGCCTAGTAGCTTAAGTCAGAGGCTTTAATCTCCTTATAAATTTGTGTGAGAGTTACCATTACTCTGTTTGAGTCAACTATTCTGACCCTATCTTTGTTTCGAATAACTTCTTGCATATAATTATTAACTACTCTTTGCTTGAGTTTCAGATAATACGAAAGGATGAGGAAATAAAATACCTGGGTGGCTATCACATCAAACAGATATTGACAACCAAGACAACATATGAAGGAGTTGAGAATTCCAATTCGTAGCAGGTAATAGATAGAGACATTGAATCCAAATATGACCAGGTTTAAAATAAGAGCCATGGATGTTATTACAGCATTGAAAATATTATTCAGTTTGAATGAGAGCCGAATAATTCGCAATAGGTCCTGGATAAGTTTCTCTTCATAAAATCCAACTGAATGGGGAGTTATGGAACCGGACATAATATTGAATACCTTCATATATGTCGGTTCTCTCCCTCTCGTGAAGTCGTAAATGTGTATGACTTGTGAAAGAATGGCCAGAGTAAAGAGCAGGGTAGCCGTAAGGTTGGAAAAATGTTTAACCTTCATGAAGTAACTAAAGTCACCCATCAATAGATGAAAGATATAAGAGGCTTCACATAAGACCCAGAGGTCAGGACAGTATAAAAACCCGTATTTTGACGTATTTAAAGAACAAACAGACAAGTTTTCAATCCTACATTTAAACAACACATCTTGCACATTCTTACACTGAATATTTTCCTTTATTTGACAAAAAACAAACAGTTTTTTGATTCAATAAAATTTTATTTTGTTTTAATTTTGGCATTCATTGCTCATTTGAGACACCAAGGTCTCATGTGCAAGTAAAGAATCAAATCATAAAAATACTGAATATTTTAATACTTAAAATCGTTTATGTAGCTATCAAGCTCAGTTTTTGACAATGAATTTTTTGATATATTAAAACTTTTGATTTCAATTAATAGCTCCTCACAGGAGATCCTATGATGTCTTCTGGCATTGACTAGTTTAAAACTTAAGTACATTAGTTAACAAAGAATAATAATATTTGTGAAATGTAGAAACATTTTCAATATCAATACTTGATTCTATTAAGTTTTTTTTCGAAATATTTATCAAGCTCAGTTTTTGACAATGAATTTCTTGATATATTTAGTCTTTTGATTTCAATTAACAGCTCATCACAAGAGATCCTATGATCTCTTCTGACATTTACTAGTTTATAACTTATTAATTTATCAAATTTTTGAAGTTTAGTAACAATATCTAGGCCAAACAATTTGGAAAATGAGAATGATTCATCTTTATACTGGTCAGTTGATTTTTCGATATCGAATATTTCTAATCCGATAATTCCCAGGCTCCAAATATCAACTTTGGTATCATATTTGTGACCACTGGCTATTTCCGGTGCTCTGTATTTATGAGTTGCGCCAACCATTGTGTGATAGTCAGAGTGATCTTCAATAAACTTGGATAAACCAAAGTCAGCCAATTTACAGATTAGTTTATTATTATGTTTTCCGATCAGAATATTCTCGGGTTTGAGGTCTCTATGGATGAGTGGTTCGGGTTTTAGTGAATGCAAATAATTGAGAGCTTCTGTTATTTGACGAAATATTTTGCACGAAATGTAATATTCGATTGAATTCATCGCTTGATTTGCAATCCTATCAAAGACCTGGGGTTTCATATTAAGAATATTTTGTAAGTTATCGAAACAATACTCCATTTGAATGAAATGAAAATTGTTTTCAATCCATGAATTTTTATATCTCACAACCAAATGACTGTTCAGTTTAGCCATGTTTTCCACCTCTCTCTCATTATGCTTTGTCTTGGTATATTTTGAAATTCTATCAAAATGGATAGAAAAAATTGAGAAAAATAACATTATCTCATTTTTTCAATTGTAACCTTTATTTATATAAAAAGGTTCATGTATTATCAATCTGTTTCTTAATGCAAATGTACAAGACATTTGAATAAAACTTCATATGATTATAATCTTTGTGTATCCTCATGTACTATAACTAGGTAATTTTAATTATTTTTATAGTAATGAGTCATTGCTAACTATTTAACTATCGAAGGTATATATCCATGCAATATAATGAAATGTAATTAACCAATTTAAGCCACATTTATATTTGTCAAACCTTTTTACTTACTGCTATTTTCAATTATTTTTATTACATAAACGGTTTCATTAGATGTGTTGACATATTTTCCAACAGTTTCAAATCCACCAGAGCTAATTTTATTTTACAATCGAAAACTTATTATTTTTAGATCAACATGGCAGATTTTTGGTGTTATTCCATATTTCTTTATACATATTTCAGCAAACGTTTCACACGTAGTGATGACAGGCTCTAATGTGCCATTAATTAATTCAAAATATGAGCTATATAAATCATAACAAAATATTGATGTTGATGATTTGAAAATATTTTCAAATTTTTTTGAGTAACTTTTAACTTTTCTCATAGTAGCAGGGGGCGAATAACTTGTTTTGTGTGATCCACAAAAATAAATTGACCCGTCGTTTGTCAAAATATAACTGTAAAAACCATTAGAGCATATTTTCCACCATGATAATTATTCAAACCCACTACCAAGCCAACATCGTTTGCTTTGTGTCCGAGAGTTTCATACTGATTGAAGCCCCAACTATATAACTAGCCAGAAGTGATTATGGCAAATGAACTAAAACCACTGCAGTAAATGTAATCGAATTTTATAAAATTTATTTTAAATCTTTCAATTATAAATGCAGAAGTGGTTATTAATTTCGACCCCAACTGTGCCATTCTATTATCACCCCATCAATATAAGTCACCATTTGAGGATAGAATCATAACGTGTTTGTAACTTATTTAGATATGATGACATTTTTTATCTTGTTAATTCAATTATAAAAAATTAAAAATAATATACAATATAAATTTATGATTCATAAAATCATTTTGTGGTCAATGTTTTGTTATAACTAAAAATCGACATTTTTTATAATTGATTGTATCCATAGTTTTTATCAACTGAAGTAAGATATTGTAAAATGTCTTTCACAGATATGAGCCAGGGGTGCTGAAGGTACCCGACCTCATAGGGGGTATATGGGGGTATTTTTCTGACTCGCCGGAGAGAAAACACAAAAGGTACCCCATTTGAGTATTTCTACAAAAATAAATTGACCCTTTTTTGTCAAAAAATAACTGTTATACATATTTGCACATATTTTTTTGAATATCATTAAAAATAACTAGTCAACATTGTTTCCAGTGTGTCCTAGCATTCCAAGCACATTAAAGCCGCAACTTAGATAATCCCAAATATAATATGTTAGGAGCATCTGCCATTTATAGCAAATTTTTACATGGAGTTTGCACAAATATTTTAGGTGGGCTTGTGCTTGATGGTTTATAAAAATATGCATCAATGGCTTTAAATTTTTTATGAAATATGATTTGAATGCATAATAAGTAAGCAATCATTTATATCAATGTTTGACAAAAACAATACAGACATTCACGCTGTACGCTCATGAACTTAGTGTTGCCATTTAGAGGACAAGAATTATGTGGACCTGTTTTCACATTGGGTTCAAAGTTATCAAATTGATATACGAATAAGATAATTGCTGAACTCTAGGATTATATTAGATAAATCAGGATTACTAATTTACCAAAGTTTTTAGTCATTCTAATAGTAGAAAGTCAGAAATCAATGTTAGAGCAATTTTAAGACACTTTATGTCAAATTTATGTAATACAATGATAGTCAGAGCTTAATACTTTTTATCTGTGATCATGAGATCAAGTGTTGCAACGATACTGTAATTAAGTGGATTATGTATATAATGATAAAGTTCTAAATATTTTAGAAAAAAATAAAGGCAATAATTTTACTCTAGGAAGATCAGCAGATCGATCTCCTTTGGCCACACCTGATTATATTGAATAATTATAAACTTAAATTGTTTTAAAGTGAAAGCAAGTCAACATATTATTAAAACCCACTTTATGTCCAATTACTACAAATATTTACATAGTTTATTACTCATTTGGGATTATAAGCTCTATTGTTGTAATGTTGTTTATCTTATGTTTGATCTTAAATTATCTTAACTCAAGACGAATTTAAGATAAACTCACATTAAGGAAATACATTCCATGTTAGCGATAGTTTTCTTATCTAGAGGCTGTACAACATTATTTTAATCAGAAATCAAAGAATAAAAATATTTAAAATTATTAAAGTCAACTCTTAATTCAATTTGAGTTTCTTTAAAGTATTTATCAAGCTCAGTTTTTGACAATGAATTTCTTGATATATTTAGTCTTTTGATTTCAATTAACAGCTCATCACAAGAGATCCTATGATCTCTTCTGACATTTACTAGTTTATAACTTATTAATTTATCAAATTTTTGAAGTTTAGTAACAATATCTAGGCCAAACAATTTGGAAAATGAGAATGATTCATCTTTATACTGGTCAGTTGATTTTTCGATATCGAATATTTCTAATCCGATAATTCCCAGGCTCCAAATATCAACTTTGGTATCATATTTGTGACCACTGGCTATTTCCGGTGCTCTGTATTTATGAGTTGCGCCAACCATTGTGTGATAGTCAGAGTGATCTTCAATAAACTTGGATAAACCAAAGTCAGCCAATTTACAGATTAGTTTATTATTATGTTTTCCGATCAGAATATTCTCGGGTTTGAGGTCTCTATGGATGAGTGGTTCGGGTTTTAGTGAATGCAAATAATTGAGAGCTTCTGTTATTTGACGGAATATTTCGCACGAAATGTAATATTCTATTGAATTCATCACTTGATTTGCAATCCTCTCAAAGACCTGGGGCTTCAGTTTTAGAATATTTCGTAAATTATCGAAACAATACTCCATTTGAATGAAATGACAATTGTTTTCAATCCATGAATTCTTATATCTCACAACCAAATGACTTTCCAGTTTAGCCATGGTTTTCACCTCTCTCATTATGCTCTCTTGATGCAAATTTTGCAACTCTATTAAAATATACAGAAAATAATTAAGAAAGATAATCTAAATCATTATATAATCAATATCTGGTTAAACTTGTTCACAATGGGGATAAATCCTCTTTTCATAAATGGGTAAATGAAGCAGCATGAGCTTAATTCAGAATATTTTATCAATGTGTGTCTTGCTATTAAAGCATTTTTAATAAAAACCGGAAGGAACTCAAAATTGGCATGTTTATTAATATTTTGGCAAGCTGAATCCGAATTCGTGATTTTTATGGGCAGATGGCCATGTCTTGATTCCGTCTGACCAGGTAAATTTAGCTTCAAAGAGCGTGAATTTAAAGATATATTATTGAAGATTAGTAAAAAGTTGAGATTAAGATTCAACGTTCAAATGACATATCAGTAAAGTTTTGGACAAAAATGAATCACTATA
>JAQGCS010001356.1:0-14281 GCA_034702105.1 Fuscozetes fuscipes | reverse complement strand
TTATTTTAAGTGATGTTATAATTTGATGAAAAATAATACTTTCAACGAATATAAATAGCCAAATATCAACAACTAGCTCCTTTTAATAAGATATGCAAATAATGTACAAATTGGTGAATATTTTCAACTTAAACTAGTAATATGAAAACCGATTTGATCAACTTTTCATATTTATAAACCTTTTTGCTCTAACCGAACTGATTGATAAAAATGGTGCTAGACTGTACAACATTTTTTGAAGAAATATATTTCAGTAATTCAATTGTTAACGAAATATAACATATTTTTCTTCTATTTTTATTCACAGATCAAGCGTTCAAATGAATGATGATTTTAGTTATGGTTTGCATTCATCCAAAAGAAAATATAAGCAAAAAATCATTGAATTCATGATTCCGTACAAAAAAAATAGTTAATAGTCCATAAAAATAAAAAATTTCACGCATTCTCTAAATTGACAGTTTGCAAGATACACAATAAGTATGCAATGAAATAACATTATCGCTGTTTACCCATCCTTTTATATTCCGTTTTGTCGCAGAAATGAACTCAGTAGGGAATTTTAACAGATCATATTTGATATGAGAAGGTGTTTGTACTTTCTCACGATAACAAAATGTGAATCGATTTGTCTAATTCATTTGTATTTTTTTCTTTGTTAGACCATGGTAAAAAAAATTCCAACTTCAAATAATAGGGACAAAAGTAATTAAAATTCTCCCATTTCAGAGCATTTATTTTAAAATAAGGTGTGCTTTGTATTAAATTTTTTTATAATTCACATAAAAAATCAATAACCTCAAAGTTTTAAATCATTCTGGATCAAAATTTATTAGTGCCTAAATTGTTTGTTTTTAAGTCAATAAAGTTAAAAATAATATTTATAAAAATTAAGTCAAAAGAATTAAAAGATATCAAACCTTCGATAAATCATACGGGAAATCAAAATTATTAATATTTTGTAATTAAAGGCATATTCTTAGCACTTATTTGATCGATGTTTGAAAGACACCAAATTTAGAGCTAAAATAAACCGATTATATTTGATGTGCACTTAATAGTAATTTGGACTTTTTTAATACTTATTCTAAACGATATATTTTTTTTGAAGTTGAGTTTAAATTATTTGTGTTATTCTTTGAAAGTCATTACTTCACTATATATTTACCTAGATAATGCCACAAATAATGCTTCAATTATTATGCTAGTAATCATAGCTAACAATACAAGTGTTGCAAATCATATCTATTCAAAATAAACCTCGATTTTAACCACAATTACAAATTTAATAAGAATATCACCTCAAGAAACTATTTATCTGACCAAGATTGCATCATATAAATGACCGCAAAGCTCTTTAAATTCTATATGAAACGCAAACAATAAATTGAACTAGATTCAAAATCATTTACCAAAATAGTCTAATTTGTGTCCAATATTCCACTTCAAGTATAATTGTTCGAAATATTCTAATTCTAAGTATTTATCTTTGTATCTGGCATAAATATTTGGTGATATTTAACATGATCAATTTGTGAGATAAAAGATTTGTTTGAATTAGAGTCGAGTGAATAAAAGTTTCATTTCGAGTGAATTATCTTTTGAATGAATTCATTCGTTTTCATCAAATGTCTTAAACTGTTATAAAGAGTTTTATTTATATTTTGATAAACTATTTTAGGGCAAGAATTAAATGGACTTGTACCATTACTGTCGTCAATTTTATATCTCAAACGTTAGAAACAAAGCAATTTTAACACTTCGTAGACACAAAATATCATTAATTTTGTTGAATTCGACAATTTTTGGCTAAATTTAAATACTAATCAACAATTAAATGTCTGATTTCTATCTAATTTTGTCTGATTTTATTTTATTTTATTCTCTCCATTTATTTTATTAAAGAATTGGAAAAATTATTTAGTACTTAAAATTAACGTAATTGAGCCGGATACAATCACCTCAGTGAAAAGCAAAATTTTCAAATATCTCAATCTTTTCATTTTAAAAAGTTGATTGATATGAACTAAAATTGAGGCAGATTCATCAAGATATATCAATAGCTAATTTATAATCGAGTTAATTTATCAAATTAACTGATTGATAGCACAAATTCACAAATGTTTCATTAATTGAAATGATAGGAAATCCAATAATTGGCAGTCAATGACTCGAAAGGTCTTTAACGCCGATAAGACTCTCATAAGATTTTTGAATAAAATTCTCACATAAATTGCAATTCAACTAAATTTGGCTCTCATTCAGCATTAGTTCCACACTTTTGCTCGAAAAACAATAATTCAGAGCAAAGCACAGCATAAGGGCTAAGGAGTCATAAATAATAGGCGAATAAATAACCA
The DNA here is from genome assembly GCA_034702105.1 of Fuscozetes fuscipes. Classification (NCBI taxonomy): domain Eukaryota; kingdom Metazoa; phylum Arthropoda; class Arachnida; order Sarcoptiformes; family Ceratozetidae; genus Fuscozetes; species Fuscozetes fuscipes. Next base: position 11,921 of record JAQGCS010001356.1, on the reverse strand, counting down.
GAAAAAAATATATTAAATACTAATCGAAAGATGTTTTTCAAAAAAATATACTTAACATTCATTACACAATAAATGATTAATAAAAGCGATTCCCTTATTTACAATGGATTCTGAGCTAACATTAGAAAATTGGTTCATATTTTATAGTTTATTAATTTTGTAGCTTTCAGTTGAAACCTATACTTATAGTTGATAACTATTTGTTTGAATAAAATGAGTAAAAAACGATTTCCAGAAAAGAAATTGAGACCAAAAATATAGAGATAAACAAAATTAAGATCAATATAATGGACTCAAACGTATCACTAATTTTGTAACCAATTTTCCAATAGATAGTCAGTAAGTGTTTGCATTCGTATAGAATTTCAATGTGTTGTCAAAACTCGCGATATTGCATGACTTAAACGCTTAATCAAATTCAGCAAAGATATGCAAGGGTAAAATCTTACCCACTTATGAATTCTTATGAAATTCAATGAGCATAAAATTTTTTTATTGGGGCGATTATAAAGCAATTTTCTAGAATTAGATGAACATTGCAATAAAACTTAATATATCGATGAGATCTTGATCATCAATTACTGATCAAAAGTGTAAATGATTCTTCTGCCCTAATATTTATCTAGGTTTTGATCGGTAAATTGGCAGAGCTAGTGCTAATTGTAGTAGTATAATTTTATGATAATTGGTAAGAAATTGAATGAAAGGAGTGTTAGGGTATCACTGATAGGGGTTTAACTTAAATTTTTCCATAAAAATTAATTTGCATTAAGAAATCGTTTTTATTAAATAAGAAAAATGTTTTTAATAAGTTTTGTTGTGGAAAGTTGTTGACCTGCCCTTAAGGGCAGTGCTATTAGTGGTGCGCTCGGTCGGTTGGCCGGCATTTGGCGCTGCGTTTAATGCAAACACAAAATGCTTTAAATATGAATTGCAATCGAAGAGAGACTCAAAGAGAAGGAACAGACACTTCTAATAAACTATATTTTCTGTTATGAAGTCATATACTTGACTGACTTTAATGGTTGTGTTTCAGAATCGCTAGCAATGGTTGTGCTGCCACTCAACCGTCAATTCCTGCTTTTTCGAAATATGTGGGACTGACATAACACTGCCTGAGCTCTCGCTCTCCAATATTTCTGTCTCTCTTTCACTTCAGAACTGCAGCAGAATTTGTTTCAAACACCGCTTCTAACGATTCGTTCGATAATTTGATTTTCATAAGTATTTTATGAATAAATATTTTTCTTTTTCGATATAAATGTGTTTTTGAACGAAATGTCTAAAAGTTTTAAAACTATTTTTTTGTTGTTCTAAAAGTTATGGTTATTATTATTTTTATTGATTTTTGTTCGATGGGGGCATTGATTCACAAACTAAAGAATATATACTTCTTTTGATATGATTTTTGCCAACAAATAAGAAAAGTTTGTTTCTTAAAGTGATTCTCAATTGAAAGTTGAAAACAATTTTTTGTTTTTGTTGTTAAATATATTTGAGACGATTTGTGAAAAAACACTCGAAAGTTATCTTTTATTATATAAATGCATTCAACTTTCTGTCACTTTTTAAGCACTTCTTAAATGCTTTGTTTCTATTAAAATGTTATAAATTTGTGTCAAATTTGGCCTCTTTTTGATGTTATTTCAACGAAAATAGTGATACATTTTTTCCACTTATTATGAAATGTTTGTATAAGTCTTCAGTTGAAAGCTATCATCGATCACATACACAGACGACGACAACTAAGAAGAATAAAATGTGAATATTATTCAAATTCAATGTCTATTTGTTATCTCAAAGTGTTTTAAATTAGTGAAGAACTAAATTCTTGTAAACGAAATATTGAAATAATATTTATAAGAAAAGCAAGTGTTGGATTTGATCAAGCACTTTTTCGAAATAATATTTTGTCTTCGATCACATGAAAAACATTTGTAAGTATGAAGAAAATACATTTGTGTGAAGACACCCAAAAATTTGGTTCATTTAATGCCTATCGACGCACGACTTCCTCACTTGACTTTGAATTGTTAGCTCACCTGAAAGTTTAGGCGAAAATTATGATCAAAAAATCGTTTTTAACCATAAAAAACAATTTGACTCAGATTTACATAACATTGAAATCTAATTCTCTACTAAACTATTACTAAAGTATCGATTCATCGATTTCTTCGAATTTTCTTCTTTTGCTTCAAATTATTATTTGAAATGTGGAAATGTTGTGCCATTTATACTCATTCGCATCGTTTGTAATGTTGTGTGCTTTGAGTTACCCTCTCGTCAACTCATTTACGACTATTAGCACCCGTATAGACACCAGTGCTGATAATCGAACTCAAGATTATAATGAGACAGACATAACGACTGACACTTTCTATGATTTCGAACAATTCAATGCCAGTACCGGCGCTACAAATCAAACCTCTGACGAGGATCTAAGTGCCAGCTCTGCCCAGCAGTTGACATGGGTCAGGTCGACTGATGGCAAACTCATAAGTGTCAAAACGGGCCCAAACCGAAACTCAAGTCATTTGTTGAAAAACTTACTCAAAGTTTTTGACAAAAATGCGGAGAAACGAGAGGATACTGATCTGGGGTTACCACCAGATATAGCACATGAATATATCGATGCTGTGAATCCGCCTAAATTCAGAATACCTGTGCATTATAGCGGACACCACCAGTATATTAAATCAACACCGATGTCACCGTTAGCTCCCTATGAGAACCGTTTACACGCCGGCAGTTCTGTGATTAAAACAAAAGCAAACTATAGCTATACGTCTCCTCAAAAGCAGACGATTAACAATTCAAATGAATTGCAGCGAAATATTGATTTGCATACACTTCTTAAAGCAGAACTGGACGCAAAAAGGGATGAGCTCGATCAGAGTAATGTATATACTCCTTCACCTAATTTGTTTGCTTTGCTGCCGACTAAGACAGACAACCCGTTTGTGGACAGTAACTATAAAGCGCCAAATCGCGTTAAGACCAGTACACACAGGCCTTACGTGACTTCACCTAACAGTGTGAACCAATTTCACAATAACGCCAATAATGTGGGACAGTTTGTGTACAGCGACGGTTTGCAGTCCATTCGTGTGAATGTACCCCAAAATAAGCAAACCTTCGCTATTACCACACCGAACAGCATAAGTTTCATATCAACGTCCAGTGCCACCAAAGTTGTAGTGTTAACGAGTACTGAATCTCCTACGACAACCAGCACTACCACTACTACTACTACTGTTCGACCGGTTCAATATACCAAATTGAAAATCAAAACAATGAGTACGAGTGCAGTCAAAACGACGCCGAAATCCACGACAACCACTAAAACAACTAAAGCGCCGACACTATTGATGTCGACAACAATTGCCCACAAAAACAACAATAAAAGCATTGACTGGTCGTCACGGGTTAACAACCAAACGAATGACAGGTCCAGTGAGTCCAACGATTCCATTAATCAAATCACTGGACTCAAAGAAAGCACTGGTAGTCAATCACATGAGCCATACATTAATGACAATACAATATTGCGTTCGAATAAAAATAAGAAAATAGTTTCTGAAGACTATTACACATCGACTGACAGCACCGCCAATAAAACTGATTATTCCGACTTTGAATACGCCGACAACTCAGCCCTGAATCCCAACTATACAGTTCCCGATGGCTTTGCTGACTATCCGGGCGCTAACTATAGGCTAACCACAGAAAGATTGGCCTACATTCTAATCGGTTCGTGTTGTGCTCTTTCTATCTTATGCCTGATTGTGGTCGCGATGTCTGTCAGATGTCGTGATATGTGTGATGAGTATCGGTCCTGGAAAAAGGCAGAGAAGGCAGCGCTTCGTTGGCAAAGACATCAGTACCGTCTGGCCCACCACCAGCAGGATCTGTCACGATATTTCCGCACATCTGTTGAGCCCAATGCCGAAACAAACCCAAGACCGACACCAAACGTGATAACAGCTCCGGCTCCACTTTTCGGGCCCACCTGTTGTCACTGTATTAGCTGTTCCTCTTCATGGCTTTTCCGAGATGCGAACAAACCGGGTCGGGAATGGTGTTGCCAGAGAGGATACTACCACCCAGCACCCCGGGGCAAACTGCCATTCGGTGCTGCCTCTAGTGTTAACACATTTATGCCCAGATATGCCAATCCCTCCAATAATAACTCAAATCCTAATAACAACTGTTGTGATGATCACGAGGGAGACACAGACTCTCTCAATACAAGTGATCTTTTGGACACTCATCACAATAGACAGCACTTTAGTGACTGCAACCCACCCAATACCCGAACCGAACAGGCATCACGCAGACAACAGCTAAGACGAATCGCACAGCCTAATGGAAACCAGAATTGGATTCATTCGTCTGAAATGGTAGAAGATTTGCACAAAAAGCACAGTAATATCAATAACATTACCAGAGATCAGTCAAACCTGAATAACTTCAGGGCCAGAAACAGACAGATCGGTAACGAAAATATTGTCGTTTGGAATAATAACGACGAAAGACTTATCTGACCATTAATTCTATAATTGATATTATTGTCAATTATTCTAAACATTATCTAAAAACAAATCTCATGTATTATATAATCTGTTATTACTCTTAATCGCAAATAAATGTCAAATAATATGATAGCTTACAAACTCTTAATTGCAGTTTCACTTGTTATCATCCATTATATCATTTGTTAACAAAATATTCATTAATATAGTGAGAGAGACATAAATATAGAATCACTTATTTGTGTCACTAATAATCATCTTATCTGACATCCAATTAATTCGATATAACTTTCATTGAAAGGATAGTTGATATCTAAAAATATTTAAATTCGTTAATCAATCATTAAAATCATAGGAAATTGAATAATCAGATTAGAATTTACAAGAATCAGATAAGAGTACCGACAATTATAATTTCCAACAGGAATAAAAATGTTCTTGCTTTTATTCACATATCAATCAAAAAACACTATAAATAACATTAAACTATAAACAGTTAATCCAATTATCGATCTATGATTTAAGATTAAGAATTCTTAAAAAAATAAACAAATTTAGATTTATTATGAGTTGAGAAAAAAGTAACAAATTAGCATAAATCTTAATGGATTACTCAAAGCTTTTATCAAAGCTAAATATTTAGTCAGAAAAAAAACTGAACCGAATCTTATGCTAGAATTGATTGCATAGAAAATGATTCGTAAATTCGTTAAACAGTTTTTTAAATAAAGATTTCTTCTATTGATTTATTCAATAAAACGATTGAATTAATTTTTAAAATATGTTTAAAATATGAGTCCACTAATTATTGACTGAATTTATTGGTGAAAATGAGTGCTCTGTTTTGCAAAACACTTTTCATGCATTGATTGCGTTTTCATAGCATTTGTACCTAAAGTTCAGAATCTATTATTGAGTTCAGAAGCAAAAAAAAAAGATTATTTTCTGAGACAAAGAATGAAAACTTAATTAAAGAAATTTCTATTATATTATCGCTTTTACAGTAAAAAAAATCTATAGGAAGGAGTGCTCATCGATCCGTTCATCTGCTGAGCACAGGGTCTAAAACTGGTAGATCTAACTGTAAGTCTAACTGATTATACAAATGCGTCTAAAACAGACGCGTAAATCCCAGTAAAACCAAGTTAATTTTAGAATTGCTCGTCAATCGCAAGACGAGCATAAAAGTCATTGATTTGATTTATCATAAAAAGAAATGAAAAATAATAAGAGAAAAACGAAAAACATTCCCAACTTTTTCGATTTTTATCGAATCAAGAACTTTTATTTATTCTTTGATTGCATTTATTGTTTGATAATTAAAGAGATGGCAAACTATTCAACTCTTTTGGCCATAAAATATCTTTTGTTTGCAATTATTCTGTTTAAACACTTTTGTTAAACAACTGATCAATTAATCGATAATTAGTTGTAATGAAAAACTAGTCATTCGTTAGTAATGTTTACCATTGAGTGAACGAATGGCTAACTTTTCGGTTCTAATATTTTAATTATATATTCAAACGAATAATTCCAACGGAAATGAGTTTCTCGAGAATATGTGTTATTATATCAGGAAATCAGTTGTCAAACAAATGCCAACTGAAAGGGCTTTTCTTGAATTGTTTGCCACCAAATGAACAGACATCAAAAGACGAGCTTATCGTACACTCAATACATTTGTAATCTATTTCAAAGACAAACTTTTCGGGTGAAATAATTGTGACCTTTTCTGAAGGGCTTACATAAGACTTTATAGGGATCGACAAATGAAATATAAGTTATTGTTCGCCACAAAAAGTCTTTACAAAACTTAGTTTGCGATAAAAACCGTGTTTTTGTTGAAAACTGTGGGAAACCTTTATTTCATTTGTGAAAATCCAATACATTTCTGAAGACTTTTTATCGTTTGATAATATTTGGGATTTGGTATTGAAATGCAAAAAATCTTTAAAATCATTTACTGATAGACTGAAAACGACAGACAATTGCAGTAATGAAATATATGTCATCAAATAAATTGATTGAATTAACGAAGCGAACACCACTTGTATGCAATTCTATCATATCAGTATTATTTTTGTCCAGCTCATTTAAGGGTTCGATACATTTTCCGACTCTTTATGTCATAGGAAAGGACAGAATAAAAATTTGAGTGAAAAAATTTAATTAAATCTAATTTTAGATTTGAGTGTAATTTGATTTAAAAAAAAGTTTTGATTCAGTGAAATGAAATGAAATCAAAAATTTACAACTGATTAGACACCACAATAAAAGAGTGAAAATTGAGTCTTGCTCAATCTAGATCATATAATACAACTAAGAATAGAACTAATTTATTATTTTGATTACGAGAAAAGAATATAAAGTTTTATTACAAATGCTTTTACTCTTTTTTCTCGATTCAAAAGAAGGAAATCAAACAAAAATTATTCGATATATAAATGTTTACTGAAATTTCATTTTTAATTCTAATATTAAATATTTATTATTTTTAACCCATATTTGTCTAATAAAAGGCTGAGTTCTGTTTGATTTGTGGCCAAAATATAATTCATATGAATATCGAACACAAGAATATCAAACACCATCTGAACTAATATTAATTGAAAAATAATCCACAAAAATTAATTTTATTCTCAAATTTAATAGCGCTATAAATACAGCAATTCTGACATAATTTGCTTCATTAAAACGCGAATTATTTTTCTTTTGTATATAAACTAAGGAAAAACTCCTGAAATTAATATTATTAATAACAATATTGTCATTTCGAATGTGGAATATTAATAATTGGGTGAAAGAACGGTAAAAATAATCCTTAATTATATTGATTTAAGCGAATAAATAAATAAACTTCTCAGAGGAAAAAATTAAAATCTAATTAATTGTTATTTTTTACGCAATCAGTAAAAACATTTAATTTCCCGTAATTTTCAAGAAAATGTGTTTCACAGAGAAAAACATTTCGGACAATGACTTCGAGTTCTTTTGAAAAGTCAAATGAAAAATATTCAAAAGAAAGTATGCATGAAAAAACTACTTGAACATTTGATCTAATGATGTCGTCTGTCCAATTGAATCAGGATCAAAGATTCCATTTGTAGATTAGATTTTAATCGCAACGGGTTTTGCAAACAAAAGTCAAGAAGTGATTAGTTTTTATAGTACTTTGAATTCAAAGATGAAATCTTATATTAATTGATTGGAAGACTCGAAGGCAATGGTTGTGACAAATAGACCGTCAAAGGAGATCATTAGGACTCATATTCATAGAGTAAGGCATAGATTGTGTCCCATATTCTCTATTGTCTACAATCCTTACAATCGCTTCGAAATAGTTTTTGTTTGCAATAAAAACACAAACTTTTGGTGAAATTAGAGTAAAACTTGAAATTCGGTGACAAAAAAGACTAATTATTTTCGTCGGAATTAAAAGCGAATCCAAACAAAAATGTTTATAAATTGAGTGTCGACTCAATTGTTGTGATTTCAAAGTCAATCACAAAAATCTCAAAACTAATGACTATTTAATAGCAAAATAATTGAACCTTTGAATCAATGATTCTGTTTTGAGGTTTCGGCCGAAAAAATTCAGTCGAATAACAGCTAATCGACAGAAACCGGAATAAAACCATTCCTTTAATTCAAAACAATTTATTGATCACTAGATTTCCGATTCACTCATTCCTCACAATTCATACAAATTAAGAGACCAGTGATCTGAGAATCGCATAACTCAATCGATTCAATGTCATATTTACAAGGTTCTATTAATTATTTATCAATTGTAAAATAACCCACATTGAATAAGAGTGATTCCTATTATGTTGGGACGAGGGTAAATTATTTACATTTTAATTATTATGTTCTCACAAATTCAAATTATTTGGAATTATATTATGAGAGCTATTATTATTATTAACACATTTACTCAATCATTAGAGAAAACTTATAATTAATTTTAATTTTTGTTTTTTAATCATTTGAAATGTTATATGACTTAAGACTTACGGCTAATTAATTTCATACATTCCAACAGTGAATGGATCAATGGGTCATCTCATGTCTTCGAGTAATCCTCGCTTTTAATAAATGGTTTTATCGATTAATTAGTTTGGAATTCAATCTCGAAATCAATTCACATAACATTCCAGTCTTAAGAATTCAATCATTTAATTGGTTTGAAATCAAACTTAATAACTAAATAATTGCTCCGAAAAATGGTTGCCTTTTCTCTAAATCCCAATCAAAAGTTAATTAAAATAAATAAGCAGGACAACATTGAAAACTATGAATATTGCCACTATGCATCACAGTATGCATCACAGGATAGAGGAAAGTGACACTTTTGAGTCGCAAAATGAATCACCTTGACATCAATGATAGTCCGTAGGATCACAATTAAGTTAAATAATAAGAAATTCAGTTTTGAAAGATCAAGCAAGATAAGTATCTTATTATTTTAAATTACTACCTTTGGAGTATCTATCAATTTGATTTATATTTTGATGAATTTAAAATTATACAATCGCTTGTATTTAATATGCCAATTTAACATAACCTGGTAATTTAGCGAGACATATTCAGATTAATTATGAAAAACTCCAACTTTCCCGGTGGCAATTCGTGCGAATGCTAGTAGCATTTCAAATAACTTAGTTGTATTTGATTTAAAAGATAGTCCTGCTAACTTAATTTCATTCAGTATTGAATCATCATTTATATAGTAAACAGAATTACACACATTTTAATGAATCATATATTTAATCAAATTTAATGATTTCGATGAATAAATTCGTTGTTTTGTCGAATAAAATAGAATTACATAAAATGTTTAGTAAAATATGATTTTAAATATTCAGCATTTAATTAAAAAACTCGAGACTCGGAAGAAGTCGTTTTACAGAAGAGATGAAACTACAAAATGGTTTATAGCAGAGTCATTCAAAAGCCATATTTTAAAGAATGGGATCAGAATAATAATGAGTACAATTATTGTGCACTCAATTTCTTCATTAAATTTAGTAACTTATATTCAAAACGAATGTTACTTTCTTTAATAACTGCCTGTATAGATGCTTATCTCTTAACTATATCCTAATCTAGCCATATTAATTATTTATCAAGTATGTGTATGACTGATGAGTGGCTCTTTGAATAACTCTGGTCTATAGGAATAAATTTCCAACGAATCGTCAAATATTTGTCTATCATTTAAAAACAATAACAAATGTTTAGTGAACTATAATTAAGTTCAATAATGTGTTTGAAAATTGTTGGCCAAGTCTTCAGTCTTTTATTACTTATAATTAGAGTAATAAAATCGTTTTGAAAATTATTGTCATTTGTATCAACGCTTTCCTTTGAATTTTCTCTTTTCGAGTAACTTATTATTAGTGGTCTCAAGATTTTTAAGAGTCAATTGATCGTCAAAGTCTACTCTCATTGTTCTCAACGCCTGGGTCATCTCTTCCTGGACTTCAGGCCATTGCTCCTGATCTTCACGAAGGACTCGCACCGAATGCAGTGGTGTTTGCGGTACTTCTGCGTAGCGCTGAAATCAAATCATAAAAATATTAAAGTATTTGCCATCAAATGAAAGCAACGAAAAATAAAAACTAAAGGAATGCAAGGGTTAAGGCATTGACTTTAATGTGTTATTGTATTGTCTGAATCTAATTGAAATGCAATAAATCATCGATTAATGTGTTTCGGATATCAACAAACGTTTCCAACAAATTAATGATCAAAAGTGTGAGAATTGAACGAAAACGATGAGAAAAGTCAATGAAATTGTTTGTGTGTAGACTTACAGCAATCCAATTATGTTTCATCACATTTTCGATGGTTAATCGTTGAGCAGGGTCTGTCTTCAGTAACCCTTTGATCAAATCTTTTGCTACAATTAAAACAATAAGCGATTAAATAGAAATTCATTGAAAGCATTTTTCATATAATTACCATCTCTTGAAACATGTCTCCACTCTGGATCGGGAAAGTCGTACTGACCAGCTCTGATCCTCTTTTTCATTCCGGGTGAAATGGCTAACCCATGGTTGCTATAGAAGGGGGGATAACCGCACAATAATATATACATAATTACTCCCAAAGACCATAAATCGCTGAAAATAGAAAAACAAATAAGAAATGGCATAAAAGGATTAAATGATGTGAAATACCAGCTTTTATCGTATTTTTCTGGTCCCAACACTTCTGGTGCGACATAATATGGTGTATAACACGGCGTCTGAAGTGATAAAGTATTGGATGTCTCCTTCGCAAAACCAAAATCAGTTAATTTAAGAACTCCTAAACTATCGCTTCGGGTATATAAAAGATTTTCCGGTTTGACGTCGCGGTGAGCGATGTCCATAGCATGCAAGTATTGTATGGCTTTGCAGATGTCGTGCATTATCTCTGCGGCTTCCCTTTCGGTGAACGCATTTTCAGCCCTGTCCTGAATTCTCTGAAACAGTTCTCCGCCTTCCATACTATCAGTCAAAACAAATAACAATTAGAAACTATTCAAAAGACTTTAAATGAAAGGACAAACCATTCCATAACAACCAGAAGACATTTATGCCCGTTATAAGAGTTTTCATAAACATCTATCACGTTTACGATGTGCTTACAACCACTGGCCCTCGAGTGTAGCTCCATTTCACGACGAGCTTTAGTGCTATCGCGTAAAACCTACGAAACAAATGTAAAAATAAATATTAATACAAATATTTCTTTGACTAAGAGCTAGAAATTATAGTTATATTGAGTTTCAAACTATTCAAAAGGCCATACATAAGGCCTTACATAACGTTAAGTTTCGGCACTTAAACGCTTTGCTATAATTAACTCAATTTTGGAGTTCAAAACTTATAGTCGAGTTCACAAATGATCTAATTTTATGCCAATTATATAATAATGAGATAACATTTGATTATTTTTGTTGGCTTTCAGTTCTGGTATTAGATTAACAACAGTTTATAAAAAAGTATACGAAAATATAGTCCCGATTACAATATTTGCAAACTCGAAAAATTGTACTTCGGATCAAATAAATCGGTAAAACCTTATTCTCATGATTGTGCTTATGATTGCATTTTTCGAGCCAACAGTCCTCGCAGTGAACCTCAAAATATAAATATTTTGATTGAAAAATATTGCGAAACAAAGAATAAAATAATTAAATGATTATTCATACAAATGTTTGTGAAGTGAATCATTGGTTAGGAAAGTATAAATTTATTTAAGGGTTAAAACACCGAACGAATTAATTAGGAAAACCTACTCTCATTACATTTCAAGTCATGTGATGTGTCATTACATTACATTTCACACCAGAAACAAAATATTCTTGAATTTAATAAAAAGAAATGATTTGATGAAATT